>KL274526.1:0-20832 GCA_000699545.1 Podiceps cristatus | reverse complement strand
GAAAGAGTAAACCATTAGATCATTGGAAGATGTTACAGATGTATTTAAAGTAAAGGTCACTGATTTGATTTATTTCTGTTGAGCACTAAGCACCTTTCTCTTTCAGAAGTAGCTATTGCAAAAATCAGCTTGAACCTTTCAGGTATAGGTATGGTGCAACAATCTGAGAAAGGTCAGAGCAAGCAGCAGCTCCTTTTCTTGAAAAGAGCCAAGACATAAACAAGTTTCTATAAAGACTCATTCTGCAAAGTTATGCCTAGACTTTTAGCTGACTATTTTCAAATGTAAACAGAAAATGTTTCTTACAGGAAAATTCTCAGTCTTTCAGGTGTTTAAGATATGTTGAGCCAGTCTGTTAGACAAGAACCGTCTGATGATAAACCAACACTATGAACCATATTAAACTGAGAAAATAATAGGATTACTTACTATGGTTACATTTATTTTTCCACCAATAAATGAGCATGAAAGTTAGTTAGATATTTTTTTTTTTCCTTCAGATGGAGCCACTCAAATTAAGAATTAACAGTGCAGGATATAGTCAATTTGATGTAGTTGGAAGAGATTTTGTACTTCTGCTGTTGACTAAATAAATATTTATTAGCACAATTCATGAAGTATGGAGTACTTTGTATGTCAGTGATTACTCTGATTATTTAAAGTCATAATTCCAGTACTGCCGTTT
The DNA here is from genome assembly GCA_000699545.1 of Podiceps cristatus. NCBI lineage: Eukaryota > Metazoa > Chordata > Aves > Podicipediformes > Podicipedidae > Podiceps > Podiceps cristatus. The sequence goes on along the minus strand of KL274526.1, from coordinate 20,147 downwards.
CATAACATTAAAAATAATGAGTGATATGAAAATGGTAAAGTTGAAATATGACCACAGTTTGGTATATGCAGATACAAATTTATGAGAATGTGATACAGAGGTAGAAAAATCAGTTCAAGACAAGTGTATCTGGAAACTGGTAAGTGCTTTTTCATGTACAGATTAAGAAATATTGTACACAGAATACAAAACTGAGTGTTGTGAGCCAATTGCTGTTAACTAGGTATGTATGCTAAATATATATGTTATTTAAGGACAAATTTAAAATCTGCCAGGCACATAACTTATAGTCATGCCCCAGTAGGTTGTGAGCACATCAGACCTCATTTGCTGGGTAACTGTGGAGTCTATTGCAAATCCGAGAATAATTTCAGGAATAGGGTGAAAGGTTCCAACTCTTACTTGTGCAGATATTTACATCTGACAGAATATATATATAGAATAGTAACAGATCAGAGTAGTAGGGACATATTGCTACCAATGTATATTACCAAAATTTTACTGTGTTCAAGGTCGTCTCTCACTTGGCTTCTCTTGGCTGGAGCCTCTGTGCTGGCCCCATAGTCTGCTGCCACAGTCAGCCATTAAGGAGAAAAAAAAGTGAGCTGGTATTGCTGGCAGGATTGTTGAAACAGAGAATCCAGCTTTATTCTGTTTGCTTTGGGTTCAAATACACCATTTCTGACTCTATGGTCTGCTGATGATCAGGGTATGCCAAGACCAGCCAAGAACTAGACTGGTTATGCCTTTTAGCTGGAAGAAGAGCAAAACAAGCTCATCTCCGCCTGCAGGAATCTACGCAGGTGTATTTGGCTGTTTGATGATCTACCTCTTGTCTCAGTGGAGTTGATTTCATTAAAGCCAAACTTCCTCTCTGTCATTTCATTCTTTTTCCTTCAGACTAATACACTCTCTGAATGAATGACGCCCAGAGGTGCTATCAGAGTCCACCCAAAGGCAGCTGTTCTGATACAAGATTCATTCTGGTGAGAATTCATCCACCATAGAAAACTGTAGCTCTTGAGCCATCCCAGTAGAGTTACAGTGACAAGATTATCCTAGCATAGTTAAAGTTGGGCTGACTGAGAAGTGCAGATAGCTGGAGAGCTTGTTCCGAATCTGGAACAGAAGTAGGTTACGTTTGGACCAGGTATCTTGAGAGTGGCCAGCCTGCATCCGTGTATAAGGATGGGCTGGCCATGAACGTATATTCTTCAAAATCCCAGCCTCTTTATTTTTACATATGTGCAGGGTAGAGGACCCTGAAGAACATTATTACTGGCATTATTTTAGATTATCCTCTTCTATTAAGCTGTGGCACAAAGCTCAGTCTGTTAAATGAAACCTGGCTAAGGCTTTAGTGGGTGCGAATCAATGTAATTCCACAGAAGCTGATGGGTTCATGATAATTTACATCACTTAATGGATGTCATCACTTGGGGGTACTGATTGATGAAAAGCTTGACATGAACCAGCAATGTGCGCTGGCAGCCCAGAAGGCCAACTGTATCTTGGGCTGCATCAAGAGAAGCGTGGCCAGAAGGTCGAGGGAGGGGATTTTGCCCCTCTACTCTGCTCTGGTGAGACCTCACCTGGAATACTGCGTCCAGCTCTGGAGCCCTCAGCACAAGAAGGACATGGAGCTGTTGGAGCGGGTCCAGAGGAGGCTACAAGAATGATCCGAGGGCTGGAGCCCCTCTGCTGTGAGGGCAGGCTGAGAGAGTTGGGCTTGTTCAGCCTGGAGAAGAGAAGGCTGCGGGGAGACCTGATTGCGGCCTTCCAGTACTTAAAGGGGGCCTATAGGAAAGAGGGGGAGAATCTTTTCAGTAGGGACAATGGTGATAGGACAAGGGGTAATGGTTTTAAGCTGAAACAGGGTAGGTTTAGATTAGATGTAAGGAGAAAATTCTTTACAATGAGGGTGGTGAAACACTGGAACGGGTTGCCCAGAGAGGTGGTGGATGCCCCATCCCTGGAAACATTCAAGCCCAGGTTGGACGGGGCTCTGAGCAACCTGATCTGGGTAATGGTGTCCCTGCTCACTGCAGGGGGGTTGGACTAGATGATGGCAAGGGGTCCCTTACAACCCAAAACATTCTATGATTCTATGATTCTATGTCCCACAGTTAGCTGCTGACCTCTTTAATCTGCCCAGATCTTTGCACCTTGTACCTCTTATAATCGCTTAAAGTTGTGCCAAGGGATTGGGTTAAGATAAAGCACTTTCCATTTACTTGGCACTCAGTGGGCACAGGTTCTGAAGGAGCTTTGAAATACCTGAATCCGACTGAATTTCTTTAGAAGTTGGACATCTGCCTCTCACATGCTCTTTTGAATATCACTTCCATAACCTCTCAGTCAGATGTAAGGGCGGAGAATGCAGGGCCCAGAATTGGCTAGGAACTGCAGTAATAACTTAAGTGACTTCAAGTGAGGTAAATACTAAATATAAATTTCCAGTTTGACACAGAATCCACTGACAGCACCATAATCTGAGATCCTTTCATCATGCATGATTATAAGCACTCATTGGCATGAGGCACCTATCTGTCACATTTATAGTTAGAAGCAGTGGAGGCAGCTGACATCTGACAGGGTGAGGCAGACCTGACAGGCACCCCCATCTTGGCTTGCTTCGCCTCTCCTTTTCATTCCTGTCTTTCAGAGGCTGGTAAGACATCTCCTCCCTACGGCACAGGCTCTGCCTGCCCCGGTCTGGCTGCCACTGGAGGGAAACGTGCCTTTACGGGATGACTTCATGACCTCGCTACTGTCCTGATGGTAGCCATCAGGGCATCAGTCTTTGAAATGGGCAAATAATTCCTCAGAGAGTAGAAACCCTTTTCAGACAGGGCATATACACATTCTGGTTCCTCATGGTCAGGGAATTCTGCTCTATCTAGGTACCCTTTAAAAACTCAATGGTGGTGGATCCTTCCTGAATATGGGCTTGGCAATATGGATTGCTGGAGGTAAGTTGTATTTTGCAGCTCCAGAGTGCGATGATCCTTCCAGACCAAGCTGGGTGCTAGATCTCTGCCATGAGGAACACGCAGTCTATGAGCCGGTTAGCCCTATAGAAATCAGTCCTACATTGTCAGAGAAGGTGACAAATAACCAAATGGTAACTAAAGAAGTGTTTTAACCTCTGCTTCCTTTTCATTCGTTGAAGAGGATAATGTGTGCCTGTCGTTTTCCTGGCAAAGCTCACCTCTTTCTGAACACTTATTTACTGCTGGAAGTCTTCACCTCGGTGGACATCATCGTTCATCCACACTCTCTCTGTGGTGATTCACTCCTTTCCCACCAGCAAATGGAGGAAAGAATCAGCTCAAAAGCTGGTGGTATCTTGCTCCCTGAACACTGTTAATATGATTATAACAGTTCCTAGATTTGTTTAACGTATCATCTTGGTTTAGGCTGGGAGGGAGCTAGTTTTGTCTCCAGCAGCTCCTGTGTTTTGGATTTTGTGTGCGTAGAATGGTGACAGTGCGCTGCTGCTGTTGGTTGCTGCTGAACGATCAAGGACATTTTGCAGTTTCCCAGGTTTTGCTGATGTGCAGGTGCAAACACTTGGGAGGGCACAGCCAGAAGAGTTGATCCAAACTGGCCAAAGAAAATATTCCATATCACAGATGTCATGCCCAGTATAAGTGAGGGTCAGCCATTGGCTCCTTTCATGTTCTGTTTGTGTTCTCTTCTTGTTGCCCTTTTTGTTCCCTTCTTTTTTTCTTTTGTTTGGGCCTTTTTGTTTGTCCATTCATTTGGCTCTTTGTTGCCTCACACTCTCTCTGGAACTTGTTGTTCTGGGATGGCTGCGGGGGAATATCCCTGCTCCCTGCCTGCTGCTCGGGACTGGCTGTGTCGGTTGTCGCGTGGTGAGATATTGTGCATTGTTTGTATCTTCTATTGTCCTTATATTAATTATTATTATCACTAGCATACTTTTTTCCCCTTTGTGGACCTGGTGAACTGTTTTTATCTCAATCTGTGAGTTTTCTCTCTCTCTGATTCTCCTCCCCATCCCACTGGGAAGCAGGGGAGTGAGTGAGTGGCTGTATGGTATTTGGCTACCATCTGGGGTTAAATCATGACATATATATATAAAATTGTCTATAAAGTAGCTTCAACAAACCAAGGGAGCATAGTAAATAGTCAGTAGTGGATGAATAAATGCTCAGATCAACATTTGTCTTATTTCTAGGATGTCCCTTCTTTTTTGCCGAAGCTTTCGATGAAGAGGACTAGGAATTTCTAACAGTTTATTTCACTGTATTAGACTAATGCTGTCTAAAGCTGAGACTTGTTAATAAAATGTGCCTGTGGTACCTAACAGGCAAAATATCTTACTTATTCTTCTGAACTGCTATGCCAGAACCATGACACTTATGGTCTTCCCATTGCCAAACCCAGGAAACATAGTTTTGTCTTATTTTCTTACACCAGCATAAATCTAAAATAATGACACAATTGAAATCAGTGGCAGAATTTGGCCCATCAACATTTTGTGAGTTTTAAAAACAGCAAGGAATTGAAAAGAAGTCCGTTGTCTCCAACTTTAGTAGAGGAACTTTATCTATCAGGCAGCTGCTGTAGTCTACCTGCAGTTGATTGATGTTAGCTTAATAATGATGATCGATTAGATCATCAGTGTCATCCTTAGAAAGAATGTACTTTAGCTAATGACATCAGTTGACTAATAGATTTCTGTTTAAATGTCAAGGGGCCAGAGAAAGACACTCTGCTAAGTACTTACATTATACCTATTGAAAAAAATCACATCAAGTCTATCTTACAAAGGACTTTTGTGCCATAGTTACAAGCCCTCTATTTCCTCTACTACTGACAAGCAAATTTTGCTTTAAGTTACAACTGTGTAAAGCTGGGAGTTACTCCATTTGTCTTCAAAGTTTGTCCCAGTCTTTCTAGAAACCACCAGATATAAATCACTGAGCTATTACCTGATTTTTTTTTTTTTTTTTTTCCCAGCTGTCATTACAGAGGGCACATCTCCAGCCCTGAAACCAGAGGTGTGGAAAGAGGCTCCCTTGTCCACTGTGGTCTCAGAAAAAAATGTTTGGGGTTGAATTTTCTCTTTCAGTGTGTTTGCTTTTGGAGAAACTCAAATATCTTTCTTCTAATTGTATACAATTCCTGTGAACATCTTGAGAATATCTTCCATCATTATTGCTGTAAACAAACTGCATTTCACCTTCCCCTCAGGCAGAAGATTCCAAATAAATTTTACATTAATGTTATGCACAAGTTAATGACTCCAGTCAGCTATATCTTGCTATGAAATTTTCAAACATAATATCCAAATGATTTTTAAATTAGCATTCAAGGAAATACTTGCTTAATGCAGAGTAGGTGAATATGAATGGGAAAGACTTTCTGTTACTACCTTCTTTATGGATTCCTTATGGAGAGGTACAACTTATGACAAGATACGACTAACATATTCAGCTTATATAAGAAGGTGATTGAACAAAGGACATACTATTTTATGCACAGATGTGTAATTGCACAGTAGAAGATAATTTTGTACTTTGAACTTGAGTCAAAATGTACAGAACTCTGAGTAGACCAATTCTTTTTATTTTTATAGTGTATCTAAAAGCTTTCTTACACTGAAGCTTAATTACCAGACAGGTTTGTTTTATTCTGTTTCAGAAAATCACTGCCAGTGTAAAAATAAGGTACAACGCTGATAGAGGCAGCATTACGGATACATATATAAATTTATTTGTTCACAAGCGTGTATGCATTAAATCCATCTGCCCACCTGGCAGCAGTTATTTTTTTATAACTGGAATTTGAATGTGCTTAAGTGAATGTATTATTTTCATGCCTCTGGCTCACTGTTAAGTCAAAACACTTCATGGGAAGTTGACTACAGGTGCTGCCTGAGCAAAACAAACAAACTAAAATTACCAAGTGAGGTTATTTGCTTAGAGACCATCATAAATTTAATTGCTGCTGATATTCAGTTCACTTGAACATATTTCTTCTGGAGCAGGCTGATCAGAGAGGACTACTGCAGGCAGCAGCAAGGAAAAAGTGAATTAGCAGTGCTGATCCCCAGAGATTCAGGGAGAGTCTCTACCTGAAGGATAATCTTTAGCTGCCACCGGGTTCTCAGAGAGGTGGAGCAGGATGAGAGCTTTGCGGAGGAGAGAGAGTCTTGCTGTTTATCACTGTCCAGAGCAGGAGAGGAAGCAAGATAGGGAGATACATATGCAGGTCAATATTCCATCATCCCAGCAAAAATCTGGAGGATGAAACACAGAGGATGATGTGAGAGTATTTGCAGCATTTAATTTTACATTTCCATCTTAAGTGGCTAATACAGGCTCACCCCCAAAAGGCTTCTATTGGACTGAACCCTGACTGGCAATGGACAGAATCTGCTACATCCTGAATTTATACCAAGGTTTTTAACTGGCATCTTTGGCCCTTGCTCCATCAGCAGGGAGGGCTGTTCACAATGTATGAACATCACAGACTGGCACTAACTTTTCTTTCCTTCCATCAAACTACCCTGCATTGCTGGGAAGCCAAAGGCTAAGGTAGTCCAGAGGCTAACGCAGCCATGACCTTCCTGAATATGGAGGAGGATTTTGTTTGTGAAGGTGTCTGCTCTTCACGGGGTGTGATGTAACCTGGAGAGACCTGAGGAAGTTTTAAATGAGATAGTTCTACTCCCAGAAAAGCCTAGGTGCAGAAGTACAGCCCTTGGAGTAAAACAAGCTGTAGGCAGACAATCTCTTCTGGATGTGGCTCTGCCAGTAGATGTATTGCCCCAGCTTTTCTGTGCTATCCAGTCTTAAGGTCTATTGCTATGCTGATCTGCTCACTCAGCTACGTGTGTGAGTGCTCCCAAACCCACCTCAGCAAAAATGAGCAAGATAAATCTGAATCTGCTGTTTAAGTTAACCTGCTTAAATTGGCCTGGCTCACACAAGAGGCTCAGTGGGCAGTAACAGAGAAGCCAACTCTGTAAGCTGGGAGGTCATGGAAAGCGGATAGCCGTAATCATGGCAGTGGGCTGCAAGGTTTGTGTCTGTGGCTCTGGCATGTCCCCACGCACAGACACGCTGTGCTCCCTGTCAGAGGAAGGCTGCAGCTCTGTCAAGATAATTCATTGTAGACTGGAAGGGTCCAGGGTCTTATTTTTAAGAGCATGACATATGTGTCTGACTTCACAGGACACTGAAGTGGGACCAAAACCCAGCTCCTTGTGATTCAAAGATGCCGAGATGCTCCACACTGAACTGCTAGATGAAACAGCTGTACTCCACGCTGCTCAGGCTCTGCTGTGAGCTCACAGGACAGAAGAGAAAATCCCACCATGAGGTAACAGCTTAATAAGCGACGTGAGTTTGAAATTCAGCCAGATGTTGTCATGAAAGCTGAAACAATTCAGCTCAAAAGACCCAGCACAGAGCTGCTCCCTTTGCAATTTTGGGGAAAGGAGAAGCATTCGTTATCTCATTGCACGTTGCGTAGTTTCCTCATTTTGCCTTTATCTTGTCTAGAGAATAAAAACATACTAAAGGTGTCTTTTAGCAAGAAGAAAAACTACTCAAAATGAATATTTCTCTCTCTCTCTCTAATAATTTAAGTCTTTAGAAGGGAATGATATATTACAACCATCAATCCAGACCCAAATAATGTATGAAGAACGAATTTGGCATTTTTAGAAGTATTTTTTTAAAACATTTTTGTTTCCCAGGTTGAAAATATAACTTTTTAAATGGTGGATTTCACAAAAGTGTCTTTTTAAATTTTCTGCCCAATATATCATGCTGTGATTCATGGCATGGAGTTGTATAGGTCACATCAGACTTCTTTCTTTAAGGAAAACATGATGTCACATACATGGCCCAGTGTGATGTGTCAGAACACATGAGAGGTCATGCCTGAAATGTGACAAAAACAGTTCTCAAATTCATTTAAAATCTAAGGACAAGCAACAAATTGCTCTATAAAGCTGTCTCATGATGTTAATAGTATTAACTCTTGTGCTTTTCTGTAGCACTTTTAACCCTGAAGTGTGACCATCTCTGGAACAAAAAAAATTATTTTCCATTTTAAGTACAGTTTAATGGGATCTTTTTTTAAATTATTAATTTCCTTAAGAAATAATGACTGAAATTGAGTCTGTTTATTTTAATGAGATACCCAGATTTAGGCTAAAAATTAAAATCTTGTGAGATACTGAGATCTGTAGGCTTATGATTTTGGTTTCACTTGATGTGGTACTGTTGTGCCTAGAGCTTTGCTTCAGTAATAACATGAATAGAAAGGTACCAGCTATGAATCTCGCTCATTGAAGATGTTCAAAAGCTGTCTGGAGGTGGTCCTGGGCAACATGCTGTAGGTGGCCCTGATTGAGCAGAGGGCTTGGACCAGATGACCTCGAGAAGTCCCTTCCAACCTCAACCATTCTGTGATTCTGTGATACTGTGAAATCAGCAGCAGTACATTGACCCACAGTTACAAACATATCCTGAGTCCACAACTAAAGACACTTTTTTTTTCTTTTTTTTCTTTAGATTTAGACTCTCTTTGATGACCACCAGCCCTATGCAATGCTTGGGTCAGTTAAATACCTATTACTGTGCCTTCTCGAGTGCTTCAAATAATGTGCTTGTCTGCTTACAGATTGATTTTGTACAGAGTAGCACCAGTGATGACAAGGAGGTTTTGGTTAAAATAGACTGAGAATTACAATATTTAAATTATTATCCATCTGAAGCCATGAATGCCTGTATATGCATGCATCTCATGACTTAATAAAAGTTTGAGTTTTATTCTTCTGAACATAGACACATAGTGGTCACAGTCATCATGTCAATGGGAGTTTACACTTAACATTTTATCCCAAAGTCTCTTCCAAAAAGAGGAATCCATTTTACAATATCACATTCTGATAAATCTTTGACTAGATCTGCTCAAAAGTCTGGACATTTGTCTTTGCTTGAGCCCAGGCCTGCCTTGGTGCATGATATGAATTAGTTTCTGTATGTGGTAATTAACTGTTTCTAATTACTCATCTATAAACCACTGCAGCTCATTTTTCCCTCAGTTATCTTGCATTGGCACAATATTCTTTTCCTCTTTACCTGCACTAGGGCAAAGAAAATCATGTACTGTGTCCATGCTATGAGTCTATCCAACAATAGATCTATATTTCATTACTGTATTTATATTTTAAAATTTCAGTCAGGATTTCTAAATATGCCTTAACACAGCAACTGTTAATGGGAATAGTTGTCAGATGAAAATTATTATGGCTAAGTTCTGTGCTTATTAACATCTAGCAGCTTCTTTGGAGTAATTAATTGTCCTTTCCTATTGAAAATCTTCATTGTTTGGTAAAAGTGCCAGGTTTTTTGAAGTGTGGGACCAAAATTAATTTGATCTCTTTGCCTGAAAAAAATCTTTAATTTCCTGACTCTTCTGTGAGAACAAGTGTGGTTAAAAAGGGCTGATTGCTCTTTTCTAGTACTGCCATTGGAGTTATGTTCAGGAAGATGCAAGTCATCATTTCTTCTTCTCCTAAGCTCTTTTAAAATGTCACTCTTGACATATACTGTATATACACTGCAAAGTGTGCCCAGATCCCAGATCCAGGCTCAGATCCAAACCTCTGGTCTGGCCAAGTTTTTGGTTTTTTATTGCATACAATCCACGCACGTGTCTTTGCTTCTATTCTGGTGCATCAGTTCAGAGAGAGTTTGGTGCTAAGGATTTATAGGAACATGTCCCAGAGTCCTTAATACCCCCTTAAATGGATCTACTTGAAGGACCAGCTGATGGGAGAACCTGTCTGTCCATCAGCTACCTCGGCCTCAGCCCATGTCTGTTGGGCCCCAGGCTGACCTTGGGCAGCTGTGGGTTTCCCATGGGAGGTGACTGGCTTTGCAGAGATCCCAGTTGCCTCCTGCTTGCTGAGATGGGGAGGAGGTGTTCTGGCTCTGTTTCACTATAATGACACTCAGGTTTGATCCAGCTAAGTCAGAAAAGGTGCAGAAAGGGAAAGCCAGGTACTGCAGAGGTGTGCGGCTGAGCGCGGCACAGCTGGTAGGCAAGGCTGAGAATGAGGGTGGGGTGAGAGTGGGGACCAGCCCCCTCTGCTTACCGGGCATTGCGAAGCACTAAGGGACATGGTTTGGTGGTGGACTTGGCAGTGCTAGGTTGACGGTTGGACTCGATGATCTTAAAGGTCTCTTCCAACCTAAACGATTCTATGTTTCTCTGATTCTATGCTAAAATAAAACTCAATATGCACTAACAAATCGACATGTTCATATACCACAATCTTAGTGAGAAAGCACCTGGGCCGATGCCCAGGGAGCAGCAGCCAGCGTTGTACCCCAGTTTATGGGTGAGGAAGGATGAGTGCAGGCACATTGGGGCAGGAGGCAGGGAGTTCTTGGGCCACAGACTGAGTCACCAACACCTTCCCATCTGACCAGTCTGGCTACCACGGGCTTTGCAATTTTATGCAGACAAGGTACAGAGTCAAGAAAGGTTAAACCCCAAGAAAAACACATTCACTCATCTCCAGCGGTATATCAGGCTCTGTGAATAACACTCCACCCCAAACCCTTGTTGCAGTTTGTTCCCTGCTCCTATCTGTATTCAGAAGAAAATGGAAGCTGACTCCTTAAAATATTTATGAAGTGTTTTGTGCAACTAGTCTAAGTTCTAAATTTAACTTTCCCTCTAAAGCCACAAAACATTCTTGGTAATAAATTATCTCTTTTTTCCTATTTGGGAAGGAAAAGAAATTGTTTATTTTTAACAATTCAGTTCAGAGGAAAAATTATAGCATAGTGAATAGCAATTAATAGTAAATTAACAATTCTCTTTATTATCCAAACCAGCAGGTCTTCTATTAACAAGGGCAGTTTGTGGCCCCTGGATTACAAGATCAATCAGGCAGTTAATTTTTCTTTAATTTCAGGGAATTAAGTAATTGTAAATCAGTCAAAAGCTGCATGTAGGACTTGTATTTACCTGTGCTGAGTTGATTTACCTGATTTAATACCACTTTCTTAATCCTGATTTATTTTCTGAAGCTGAGGTTGCTGATTGTATGTAATTTATCCCAGATTAAGGACAGCTATTAAAGACTCGGGGGTACTGGGGGATGAAAAGCTGGACAAGACCCAGCAATGTGCGCTGGCAGCCCAGAAGGCCAACCGTACCCTGGGCTGCATCCCCAGCAGCGTGGCCAGCAGGTCGAGGGAGGGGATTCTGCCCCTCTGCTCCGCTCTGGTGAGACCCCACCTGCAGTGCTGCGTCTGCTCTGGGGCCTCAGCACAGGAGAGACACGGAGCTGTTGGAGCGGGGCCAGAGGAGGGACACAGAGATGGTCAGAGGGCTGGAGCCCCTCTGCTGTGAGGGCAGGCTGGGAGAGCTGGGGCTGTTCAGCCTGGAGAAGAGAAGGCTCCCGGGTTGACATTATTGCGGCCTTTCAGTACTTGAAGGGGGCTTATAAGAAAGATGGGGACAAACTTTTTAGCCTTCTGTGATGTGATAGAACAAGGGGTAATGGTTTTAAACTAAAAGAGAGGAGATTTAGACTAGATATAAGGAAGAAATGTTTTACAGTGAGGGTGGTGAAGCACTGGCACAGGTTGCCCAGAGAGGTGGTAGAAGCCCCATCCCTGGAAACATTCAAGGTCAGGGGGGATGGGGCTCTGAGCAACCTGATCTAGTTGAAGATGGCCCTGCTCATTGCAGGGGGGTTGGACTAGATGGCCTTTAAAGGTCCCTTCCAACCTAAACAATTCTATGACTCTATGACTCTCCGACTCTCCCCAGCAGCTGGTGGGTTAGCTGGCCAAGGCAGCTCAAATCAAGCCTTAACGCAGGAGTTAAGTTTCATGTCCCCCTTCTGAGGCTGGATTTTATTAAATTGTAGTGGAAAGCTCTAAGCAGTACACAGCAGAGGCTACCCTTGTGTACAAGGTGGGACTGGGGAGGAAACATCTGTCTCTGTATTTTGTCCTTCTTAAAAAGACAGATGAGACCTAACTGAGTTCTTCGTTGCCTGGAGGTGTGTACTGTCTGCTGGCCATACCTAGGAAGCAGGAAAGCTTGCATTTGGTTTCTTCTAAATCACTTGACTAGTCAGACTTTTGCCGCATGTGGGCTTCCAACTTTATGGTCCAAAGGCAGTAGTAGCTATATGTGCACACGCACCTCAAGCTCTTGTTCTGAGTTGGTACCATTAAGTGGAGTCAGATTCAAACCAGTCCATGCAGGGAAGCCTGGAGTTTGAGCCAGGCAAAAGAGGAGCGCGGATAGATGATACTACAGCCATTGGCCTCACCAGCTCCTGCAGCCCTAGAGGGACATGGAGCCCAGCAGAATTCAGAGCAGCTTTAAGACTGGCCTGAAATATGCCATCATCTAAATTAGTTCCTTGGAGCCAGAGTGAACTGAAGTAGTGTGAAGCTATGCTAGTAAGCTCCAGGGTAATTGAAGGTATGTTTTATGATATAGGTGTAGGACCAGAGATCTTCCTCAGAAATTCAAACAGCAGTCAACTGCACTGCTGGATTGCATTGCTCTGCCTTTGAAAATTAAAAGAATTGGGTGGCTGAGATTAAAGTATACTTTTGCTGTGTGAAGGCATACAATCCACCTACTCAGAGAATTAGATGAGTCATTCAAAAATTTGGTGCATCAATACATTATTTTTTTAAACACAAACAAAATCTGAATTAATAATGACAGTGAGTTTGAAAATTATGTGAACGGGCACATACTTGCTTATGAACCTTTGGTAGAAAACATTTATGGTGAAGAGGATTTCAGTTTAAAAAAAAAAAAACAAAAAAACAAAAAACCAAAAAAACATTTCCTAGAAAGGCTAATATCAGAAGAGAGAGAGTATATGCATTTCTCAAGGCTGGTCCCTGCTGCTGGTTCTGCACCATCAAGGATAAAATAGATAAAAGATGGATGGCATGTAAGGCCAGAAAGCATCTTTAGATCATCTAGCCTGAAACCCTTCTTAGTGAGTCACATACATGCAGGTCATTCTCACCTTTTTAAGTTGAATTCAGTAATCAGTTTGATGAAAGACCTCCCAGAAAGGCACCGAGTCCTGATCTGAAAACACTTGAGAACTGGAGAGCCTTGCTCTTGACTAGGCAGTCTGCGACAGCGGTTACCCTGTTTCATGATAAAAACAGTGTCTCTGCTCTGATGTGGCCCACGTTTGCCTCCAGCACCCACACCTTCTTCTGCCTTTCTGCAATGGATTAGAGAGCACAAGGAATCAGAGCAGTAGACATCACTTCTCAGTGGATCATGTGTCTTAATTACAATGCCAGCTGTAGGGATGATCCAGGAGAGGAGCTTCGCCTGAGCACCAAGGGCTGTGCCACAGGCTAGGACTGCTCTGCTGCTCCCGGGAGGCTGCATTGCCCTCTGCACCTGTAAAATCGAAATTATGCAAAGGTGATTCAGCTTTTTAGCATCTGGTAAAGCACCCTCAGGGAGAACGGTGTGTTTTCTGCCCTGCCCACATTCTTCCTTGGACTGTAGACTGCTCCTCCACCCTCACCGCCCTGTGACTAAGGGCGGGATCAGCCACAATTTATTGGCAACTGTAAAATGTGTCTAGGTCCAGACTGTACAACTAAATTGCATCTTTTCAGTAACAAAAAGGTTCTTCAGTGCTGCTGTGGCAACACATAGGTACCTTACAGTGAATAACAGTTTTACATTCACTTAAAGGGATCTTTTTATTGCCAAAGTAGCAAAAGGAGGCCATACTGAGATGCAAGCTGGAATTTTTGGAGGATACATCTACTATGCAAAGGAACAAAATGTAGAAACTCATTCCCTGACCTTACTAGTACCTCTGCAGTGTACAGGATGGTCCTCTGAGGCAGTACTAGCTCATAGCCTCTATGGCAGCTAAGAAGTCCTACCTCTCAGCAAGGTTAGCGGAAGCGGGTGTAGTGCACAGCCGATGCAGTCGGACTGCTGCTGGTTCCTGAACAAGCTCAGTCCAGGGGTCTATGTACCCTCAACAAAACATATGAGCCAGTATGTCCAAAACGTTGTGCTTGAGCTTTTGGACTTGTAAATGTTAGCAGTCTGTAGTTTCTGTTACGAGATACAGGTGTGTTGATTTGGAGGCCTTTACTACCCTGTTCTCTTTAACACACCTGTATCTCGTAACAGAAACTACAGACTGCTAACAGTGTATACATGGACTAAACTGCTTGTGCCTCATCTGGAAAAGAAGAAATCCAGCTGTACATGTTCCAGTGCTCCTTCAGCTCTGCTGCCTCATCCTTGGGGTGCCACACGTCACAGGTAATATAATGTTTTCTTCCAGAGCTCAGGAGCAGACTTCTTAGTCATTGGAGAACTCAGCACAACTCAATTAAATTTCTTCCACTACCTAATTGACATTTAGTCAGCTAGGAAGAAAACAACACCAACAGAAAACAGACCTTGCTTTCAGTTAAGCTCTTATGAAACTTCATAACATCCCAACTGGCCAAATGTGAGGAAGAAATGAGGAAAATATAATTAGACATAGCATGGTCTCTCCTCCAAGATTAAATGTAATATATTTGTGGTTACAGCTTCTCTTGAGGATCCTCCTACTCATTTCAGGCATACAAAAGTGTTAAAACATCTGCGACAGCATGATGCGTAACATAGTATGTAAACTATGGTCACAAGATCGGGGTTAACTCTTCCAGCCAAAGAAGGTGATACGTCTGCTGAAGGCTTGAGGCTCTGAGCATTTGCGATAAACTTGAACTCTGAAAGTGAGATGGACATGCACAGCCATTGCCATAGTAATGTAAAGCATGCCTCAGCTTTGGATGCTGTAGCGGATTGCCCTTGAGAGCAATGCAGGGTGGCATGCCCATCTTTAGGAACAACACCCTCTTACCGTTTCCAGCACTTAGCAACCCCTAACACCACTCTTCAAGCTATTGCGTTTTATCCTAAAAATTCCTGAAATCTTATAAACTTAAGAAAGCATATAGTTGTCAGGATCGTGCTGCTTCTTAGCCAAAGTGTTTGTGACATTGGGACACAAAATGTATGAGCTCTCCCTTTTCTCCAGAACCTGGAGAGGGGGTTAATCAAGAAGTAACAGGTGAAACTTGACTCCAATGGACTTTTGATACTGTCTCGGGGGTATTTGTCATAAGTGGTAGAGAGGAACCTCTTCTAGTTCAAGTTTCTTTCTGGTAGTCTGTGGACTGACCTCTAGTCTTTTGTAAGATGTCAGAGGAGAGTTGCAAAATGGTTACTAACAACAGTCAAAAAGAAATGTGTGCACACTCCTTTTGCTGGGAATGCAAAACAAGAAGGGAGGAGAAATGAGCGCTCACCTAACTTTCACCACACCTAAATCTCATGTGGTGTCATTGCACAAGATGGTCCACAGATTTTTTTTTTTTTTTTTTTCCAAGAGTTGGCTGGTTCTTGTTGAATAAGGTTGAAGAAGATTTCTGTAGATGAAAATGCAACACTGCCAGTGCAAATCTGGTATTAAAAACCTTGTTCAGAGAGTAGTTATGATTACCTTTGCAACTGAGGAGATGTGTCCAATGAGTTATAACCTGGGCTTGATATTCAGTATTTCATTAATGGTTTGGATGATGGAATACAGAATATACCCGTTAAACCTGCATATGACACCCCTCTGGGAGCGGCAGCATAAGTGGCAAAGGACTTAAGCGTTACTGACAATCTGAAAAAAAAAAACAGCTGCAGCCCAATAAGCAAAGTTTATTACTAGAAAGAAAAATGCAGAAACCTAAAATGGGGGTATTCAGTAGATACAGATTTTCTGAAAAGAGTCTAGAGATTACAGCAGATTGTAACTGAATTTACATCAATGATGTCACATTGTTTGAAAAAAAGAGCAGATATCACACTAGGATGTATGAAGAGGAGTGCTTTACTCACTACCGATAAGGCTTCACCTTAGAATTGTACCAAGTCTTGTGTCCACCATCCTGCAAGACAGATGTAGAGTCTAGAGGAGGGTAGTATGGGCAATGCAGTCCTAGGAAACGAAGTGTATGTGAATAGACAAAAGCAACCGAGAGGGGTTAATACAAATGAAACTGAGTAAGACCCAGTTGCATGTAATGTTTTGGTAGAATGAAAACTCATATTGCAGTTAGGTGTTAGAAAACTTTGGCAATGGTAAGGAAAGATTGATACAAGAGGACGTGGAGTTTCTGTGAGGCAAGATGACAGACTAGGGCATCTCAGCCAGGACTATCAGACAGGTGAGGCTGTCTGGATGCACAGCTGCCAGCGGCATGGGTGTCCCATCTACCCTCTGCTCTGCCACAGTCAGCAAGGAATAATTTGTGTTGTATTTTGTATATGTTACCTCCTATTTTTAATTGGGTTGAGCTTCCCACATCTGAGGTGCTGAGTTGTTCATCTCACATTTTCTCTGGTTGCCTCTATTTTTACTGCTGATCATCTGCACGAGAATTCTTTTCTGTATTAGTTCTTTATGGTTTCACACCAAATAGGAGCTTTTAATGAGTTACTCAGCTGCCAAGGCTGAATGAGTACTGAACGAAATAATCCATATCTCACCCCATGGTTCAGAAGTCACAGAAGCAGAAGGCCTCTACCATTCAGATATAAGAGGGCATGGTAAGAATTACTGGCAAGACTGAGGCTCACAGTGTCTGTAAAGCAGGCAAGGCTCGTGAGTATGTAGGGGACAATAATGGAGCCAAGATGCACTAAGCAGTTAAGAGTAATCCCCTGAAGTAAGTACATTTATGGTGATGTAAACCTGGTCTGGCTGAGGGGAAAAACAGGCTCAGAGAAACTTGACTCATGTTACATTATCATAAGATCAGCTTCAGCCCCAATAGACTTAAGCTTCTCACACTGATTTTGATTAAACTCTTGTCACATGGAATATTGATTTCAACTGAATTATTTCTATTCACACAATGTGAAGGAGGCGGTCTGTCCCTATGAGTGTAGAAGGTCTATGCGTCCTTCAGAAACTATATAGAAAGTAGTCTG
Organism: Podiceps cristatus; assembly: GCA_000699545.1. Taxonomy (NCBI): domain Eukaryota; kingdom Metazoa; phylum Chordata; class Aves; order Podicipediformes; family Podicipedidae; genus Podiceps; species Podiceps cristatus. The sequence goes on along the minus strand of KL274526.1, from coordinate 3,080 downwards.
CCCTTCCAGCATTGATTATTGTTTCAATACATGCAGGAACAGGAAAGCATTATGCGTGTGCATTTCCCAATGGCTAGTTTCAGCACTAAAGGGAGAAGTAACATTTGCATTCCTTAAAGAACTGATTGAGATTCTAAAAACAGATTGGAAACTTAATGGTAAGAAAGGCACAGCTTGAAAGTCTTTACTTTTTGGCATGAAAGTGTGGACCAGATTGACACAATCTGTGACGTAGTTTCTAATGAAGCATTTGTAATGAGACATTTAAAGCAACTCAAGAGGCCTCTCTATCCTGTTGGGAAAGGAACACAAGGAGCACATATTTGAAATTCATTCAGCAATGAATACATAAGCTGATCTTGACATGAATTTAGAGTAGGATTCAATTGTAGATAGGTGCTTGGGGAAGAAGTTGCTTGTAGAAAAAAAAAGAAAGAAAAGAAAAGAGAGAGAGAGAAATTAAGAGCTAAAATAGTTGGAGGAAACTCTTGGGAAAATTACCAAGGAGAGAGAGGTTTCTGCTTATTGAACTGTTGAATCATGGAACCGACTTCAGTCGGAAAACTTTGTGCTGAAATTTCATGCAGCGACAATTTTGTTTTTCTCAGTAGGTAGGTGGGAAGGGTGGGACCTCCTGATTTCTGTTTCTCATTCACATCTTGCTTACCCCAGGCAGAGAGGTGTCTTTGATGCTCACTAACACACTGTAACAAGCCCATTTTAAACCTCTGCTGTAGCTGGGGTATGATCTAAACTTTTTTTTTTTTTTCTTAGTGTTTAGATGTTTACTAATTAGGCAGCTCAAAGCATCCCACTAGGCTTGACCTTGCCCCACTAGCATCTGTTAAAATCAGAGTTTACCTTATCTCCCTGTTGAAAAACACCTGTTTCCCTACGGAAAGCCACAACAAATGAATGACTGTGCTCTAACTACCTGACCTTGCTTCTGTAACTCCAGTTTCTGATCCTAAATTATTTTTGCTTGCTTCCTTTGCTAATTAGTTAGGGATTAATTTTCTACCTAATCTGCTTGTGTAGCTCTTTGAATATAAAGTGTTTTTAAGTGCCAAATATTGCTGTTACTGCTGATTAGGTTATTAGGTAATAAACAGTAGCTGAAATAGGACTTCCCAGAATGAGAAACAAGCATGGCACTCTTCCATCCCCTTTCCCGTCTGCGGAACGGCTGACTCGCTCTGAAGCGCCTGTATGGCATACTTGTAAACACCTCTCTGAGGCATATATATGGCTATATGACATAGCCATAGACACAGGTACATTTTAACATCTGATCATGAAATTAACTTTTGGAAGCAACGGCAGCTATGGCTTTCAATGACATGAGTAGCACGTGCCACCCTACCGCCATCCTTTAGGACTATAATCCAGAGATGTGAAAACCCGAAAAGACTAATTACGCCTTGGTTCATGTGATCTGACTTTTGCCCCAGTTTCTGTGCCTAATATTTCCACTGAGCTGGCTGTAGGCCTTCAGAAGTGCTAATTGAAAACACTAGGCACAAGGAATTAGGTGGAAGTTGGTCTGAGTGAACCTGGGCACAAGCTGTCTCCTGTAGCACATGAACGTCAGAGAAATGGCTGATTACAAAAGCTGTCATCCCTCTCAGTAGTCGTGGGCTGTAGTCTAGCATGGGCACAAGGGAAATTATTGTCCTGGAGACGCTTTTTGATCGATTTTGCTGTCAAGATGTAAATCAGAAAGGCACTCCCTTCTGTAACCTCCAAGACTAGGTTTGCAGTGGCTTTTAGGCCTGAGCTGAAGGCACTCTGCTGAACTGTGTCATGGAAGGATCTGGCTTTATGTTGTCAAGTGTAATAAACCCAAATGTTAGTATGAATTTGCTAACAAATGAAGGTAATTGGGTTCTTTAGGAGGGAATGAAATGACAGCTTTTACTGTACTTCAAATATCAGTCCCAATTACTGTAAATACGATCATGATGCAAAACATTAATTAGGAAAATCTGAACTGTTTGAAATGTAGAGTCCCATATGAATGATTAACTACATGCAAAATATTATGCCTGATTAGAGGCATTCTATTGAGACATCCATCTGTGAGCTCCAAAATAAACCTGGTAGGAGGGGAGGAGAGATGACAGCGCTGAGGGACTGGCACTGTTGAGATGACCTAGGAAGCTACTGGGACATGCATATCTTGCATAGGGTCCTAGGGCTTTCAGGACAGTAATGCCTGTGTACCCTATATTTTTTACTGCAAGCACCCTCAGAAAGAATATTTCAGAGGTAAGGAAGTCATTACATGTCTTGTTCCAAGTCACCTAGGATGACAGTAGCAGAGAAAGGAACTGAGCATTGGTCTTCCAAGTCTTTGCCTAACTCTAGTTCTTGTTTCTCATGCCAGGCTGGAAGTGGCTGTCCACAAAAAGGTGGGAAATAAAGCTTCTCAAAAAAGACAATAGTGAGTACACAATTACAGAAAGACCAAGAACTACAAAATTGCCTGTAGGTCACCCCAGGTGCTCTTTCTGGTGTCAATTCTTGTGATAATGCATTAGCAAGCGTTCATCAATTGCTAATGAAAGAACCCACCTGCAAATGCTGGCTCCAGGTATTTCCTATCGGATAAACACATCCACTGATTACCTCCACTGATTCATGGGTAAACCCTAAATGTTGTCCTGGTTTCAACTAGGACAGAGCTAGTTTTGTCTCCAGTAGCTACCATGTTTTGGAATTAGTGTGTGAAGAGTGGTGATAATACACTGCTGTTGTTGGTTGCTGCTAAAAGATCAAGGACATTTTGCAGTTTTCAAGGCTTTGCTGATGTGCAGGTGCAAACACTTGGAAGGGCACAGCCAGAATAGTTGATCCAAACTGGCCAAGTAGAGTATTCCATACAATAGATGGCATGGCCGGTGTGAGGGTCGGCCATTGGCCCCCTTCATGTTCAGTTCATGTTCTCTTCTCGTTGCCCTTCTTGTTTCCTTCTTTTTTTTTTTTCTTTTTTTCTTTTTTTCTTTTTTTTTTTCCCATTTGTTTAGGCCTTTCTGTTTGTTCATTCGTTCCCCTCTCTGGAACTTGCTGTTCTGGGATCA
>JMFS01078670.1:0-20410 GCA_000699545.1 Podiceps cristatus | reverse complement strand
AAGAAGAGGGGTGGGGTGTTGGGGAGGAGGAGGAAATACGTCATTCCAGGCATTGTAAAGATTTTTCATTCTGGTGGGCGAAGTGTTTAAATTCAAATGTCATTTTTGTGAGTACTTTGAAGAAATTTGTTTACCTGTTACACTGCTTGGCACTCGTGATAAATGGTGTAAATAAATACAGAGCACGCACTATGTTGGATAAGAGGTTAATTTTCCTGTGCTTGAAAAATCTCATAGTGAAGACAGAGAGTGCTCTTCTAAAGTAATTTATGCTTAGCAGAAAAACGTAGAAGGCATGAAAAATGATAGAGTTTTCCACTGATTTCTTCCTAGTAATCAGATGAAGCAAATTGCAAAGGCAGCTGGAGGTGCCGTTAGACATAAGTCAAAAAAAAAATGCTATAAGGAATGGAAGAATATAATAGGCTTTTGCTGTATTAATATATGCATGAAAGACTCCCTTTTTAAGTGAAATAGTTCAACCGTATCGTTAAGCTTCATGGGGAGAGTAAATATATTCTCCTGTTTGCAGAATTTCCAGTTAAATCAGCACCTTGCTGGCAAACTAGCTACTTGTATCTGTGTTGGTTTTTACCATTGTCACATGAAGATTGCCCGTTGTGCTAATGACTTTTGAGTCTGTTGTTATCCTGCTGTTAGGTGGAGAGCAATAGAAGGGGAAAAAGAAGAAAAAAATTGTACATCATGCAGGCAGAGAAAAACGTAAGCTGCAGGATGAAAAGCAACCCATAGACTTCAAAGGAATTATGTGTAAAGGAAAGAAGACCGTGTGGCTGTATTTGACTTTACTCCTCTGCTGTCTTGCTATTATGCCATGAAAATAGTTTAATTAAAACACTTACAGCACTCCAGATGGAACATAGCTTTAAAGCAGGTGTATACAGCGTGAAGCCTACAGCATGAAACCTCCAGAGCTCTTTTTCCCTCTTCAAGAGACAGAAGAGGATCTGTTGGGTTCAGTGCAGAAAGAAATCTTGGAGTTTTCTCAAAAGCACTTTTAAATATTGGCAGCTCCACCCTCCCTGTGCTTTTTTCATTTTTGGCAAGAGACAGATACGAGGAAGAGTGCTATGAATCTAGACAAATGTAATTTAATAAAGTTGTTAAAAGATTGCTTCAGCTTCAGCTCCTTTCCCTTGATAAAATCATGGGGTGGATTTATGGGATGTATTCCTTGCTACTAATTGGGGTTAAGCTTGATATGTCCTTCATTCGTGTTCAGAAAAGCTTTAATACAAGCAGCTGTAGCAAAATCACCCCATAATAGTTGTAGCTCCTAGTCAGTGACTGGGTGCTCTGAAGTACTGGCTTATCAATCTCTCCAAATCCTGCACATATTTTGTTTATTTGTATAAAAATCTATTTTTAAAATGCTTATAATATCTTAACCCCAGTGAAACCTCTAGACAGTGAATTTCATAGACAAATTTTAACCACACCCTCCTCCCTTTCTCTTCTTTTTTCTCTTTCAATGTATTGCTGATCATCAGCTATGTGTTCATAGCATGAAAGAGCAAGAAGTGATAGATTTCCACCTTGAGTTGTTTAGCTTTATTAATTTTTTACACTAAAAGGTTTATTTTTCTCCATCTGGGAATATACTGAAGCTGCAAGTCAGGCCAGTTGCCTGTCCCTTTACCTCCCCTATTCAGGAAAACCGAGGTGTATGGTGATGGAGATTCCCCCATGGTTGGCTGGCTGCAGAGCCCACAAAGTTACATTATACTATGTATGTTCAGTGTTTTTCACCCTGCTACTATTGAATTCTAAATGTTGAACTCTGTTTTCTGACATTACCTTGAAAGGTCTTTCTTTTTACCAGTGTATTTTGTGCATCTACATTTATTTTTTTCTTGAATGCTCTTCTTGTCTGTTTGTCTCTGAATTGGACTATATGTAACTAAATTTTACCCAACCACATCCATATCACAATGTCATGGTACAGAAATGCAAGAGTTGTGATCAAGACATCATGAGTATCCAGAACTTCAGGACAGTACAGTCAAACTCTTTGAATCTCCAATAGTTTGTGCTTAAAATGTGACTATTGCATCTTCACTTCTAGCTTTAAACCTGAGAAATTTCACCTTAATGAAACTGGATAAAGGACTGAAAAAACTACCTTGGAATTTCACATTTACTATGTTCAAGTGTTCTTCTAAGGGATGTACACAACTGGAGCTGGGCCCGGTAGAAGAAGCCAAGGGCCTATCTTGAATAAATCAATCAACAAAGATGTGGGAAAGGAGAAAATTGCTTATTTGGGCTATTCAAGGCTGCAGTAACCTGAGATGTAGGTGCTTGTGGAGGCTGAGGAGCTGGAAAAGCTGCTGAATCGAGGCTGGAAAGAGCTGTTCCTCTTTTGTACAGTTTACCAAAAATTTTCTAGATTACCGTATTTGTTTTCCACCTGCCTTGTTAACCCTGATCCGAACAGGATTCCACTGGGCAGCTCCCACTCCTCAAACCAGTCATGCAGACAACATCTACTGGTTTCTGGGCGCCACCTCTTGGTCGCTGGGGATGGACCGTTGCTCCTACTGGGCTTGTGCCACCCGTTCTCAACACGCGCTATTTATTTCACACTGGGCTTTCAATAAAATAATATTAAAACAAATGTAATGCAAATGAGAACCTTACACTATTCAGAATTTGGTTAGAAGCAGAGCGATATTACAACAGTGCTCTACAACTTGGTCTTCAAGGAGGTTTTCTCCTGTGAAGATTGGCAGCAAAACTTGCTGGGCTTAGTGAGTGAGAGCTGGATCGTGGCTGTATGATTTCAATGCATTTTCCATGTTCTGCTCTTGAGCTTCTCTATATGATGCTGAGGGCTGGACCGTGTGGTCAGGTCTCCATTTGGTATAGAGCACGGGGTGATGGACGGGTTCTGCCCTAGAGTTCTGCTTGTTGGTGAGGAGACACATGAACGTGGGTGGCAGCAGCTCATTTGAAACATCTCTGCAGCGTCAGCTGGAAGTTTAGTAACATCGAACCAAGGAAATGAGAAAAATCTGCAAATGAGAAGAAACAATTCCAAAACTACGCATTTGTGGGCAGGAACAGAATCTAATGTTTTGGATCAGATCAGGTTTGTCTAGTTGGGTTTTTGTGTTTGTTTTATTTTGATATTTTTGTGGGGGTTTTTATCCCCTAAGACTAGCCTGTGCCAGATCTTTCAAAGAAACCCACTATAAGCTATAGGGTGAAAGTAGTCCTGTGTGAAAATATCAAAGGATGAGTTTGAACCTCACTTTTATTAACTCACAGAAGCACAGGTGCAGTTGTCCATTGTCTTTCTTTCCATTCATCCAAACTCTTATATAATGGATTGAAGTTTCAATAATCGATTAAGACAACGAATATCAGTTCCTTTGTTACTGTTCTCGGGAAAGCAGACTTTCTCAGCATGGCATGTGTTGGAGGGTTTCTTCAAGCCCACAGTGGCGTGTGGAGAGAAGGCTGAGCAGATGGTGATGGCTTTCCCTTGGGATCCTGCGTTAACATTTGGACGAAAATCTCATTCGTTAGTTCCTTAATGTTGAGTGCTTGAGCGACTCTTGGGGCGTTATCTGAGGAACTGCAAATGAAGGTCTGCATAACCACGGGTGGGATGGAAGGTGAGCATTTTAGATTAAAATGAACCTTTCTGCATTGTGCCTGCAGTATCTAAGCCACTGCAGTATCTGAGCCCTCCGATGTCATCATCCTTTGAGCCTTCTCATCAAACAGGTTCACCTCCCCGATCTAAAACTAAATGTTCTTTACTGACTAATTAAGGGACTTGTGCCTTTGGGCCACCTTCTATATTTAAAGGGCAGGAATTGCAGCACTATTAGTAGTGCTAATTAGATAAATAACAGTTTTGTAGCCTGGCTCAGGTCCTTGAAAGAGGAGGAGAATTGGAAGGAGTTAACTGCTGCTGCTTTTTACGACAGGGATTTGTGCTGCAAAGCTCTAGGAATGACTTGCTGACTTACTGTCTGCCTCTGTTTGCAAGTTTTATGATGCCACCCAGGATTAACTGATTTTGCCATTAAAGGGAGATAAAATGATAAAACTAAAAAGCAGTCTGTAAATTCCAGCAACAAGGGGTGCCAACCTCTGCGTTTTGTAATGGGTGAGACCTTGACATTTTTATGTTCCTCTTTATTTGCAGTTTGGCTCTAGCTGGGGGGACACAACTTTAATTGCCAGGGGGTAGAGAGAGAACAGTGCAACTAATAACAACATGACTTTATAGGACTGTGGGATGGCTTTGAAAAGCATGAAGATATTCTTTCATATTAGTCTATCTTAATCAGGTATTAAGGAATCATTAAAAGAAGCAATAAAAAGTTATAAAGGAAAGGAGGAAGGCCTACAAATGTTTAAAGAGTAAGTTGGAAAGCCCTGGTAGTGAAGGTGAAGTAAAAAGTAATGGGATTAAGCTGCACCAGTGAAAATCCAGTGTAAATGTTCCCCCCATTCGCCCTTCATGCAGTCTTCATTCCTCTCACAGGTATGAATTGAGCATCCATCACTTCTGAGGACAGACACGGATTTTAAGAGCAGAACTGCTTTCAGCCCTACGGAACCAGTGGCTGGCTGTCATTGCAGGGCACCTATGCTCTGCCATCGGAGAGGTCATACACCACTCCCTGCATGCCCTGAAGGTGGGCAGCAAACTGCAGGACTTTGCTGAGGGGCTCAGAGGAGCTGTGTTCTTGTGGCAGTGTTATTCAGGCACAGCAGACCACTCTTTGCATCCTCTGAAGAAGACTCGGTAAGCTGATGCTTTCCTCTTGGCACAGCTGGCAGGGACAGCCATTCTTTTTGTGTTTTGGGGGTTTTTTTTCCCCCTTTTGGAAGGCATTTAGCAGAACTCTGCCCAGAGTCAGTACAATCATTAAGAAGGAAAAGAATTGGAAATCGGTATATCTCTGACTGGTTGATCATTTAGTCTCATTACAGCTTCAATTAATGGGGACAGCAATACCAGCATGGCAGGAGCAAAACACTGGGGAATAAAGTGCCAGGGTTCGATCAATTTTTCAAATTATTTTTTTGTCCTAATATGAAAATGGGATGATCTATGTCCCCCTTGTCCTCCCCCCAACCAAATAAAGGGCTTTATTTCAGGTGTGCAATGATGACTGTCAGCTCTACAAAATATTCTCTTACCCACTATTTTCTGCTGTCCCAGTCATAATTCAAGGAACCAGATTTGTTCTGTAAAAGCAAAATTGTTGTGAACAGATTATGCTTGGAATCAAATTTTAAAGCATGAATTGCAGACTAGTTTTCATCAACAGAAAGGATCTTGCAGAGATCATTACTCACCTTGGGTAATGTGATTTCTTTACTCCTGTAATCTAATTTAGGTACCAAAGACAGCAGAGAGTTTATATAACTGTAAAACATTCATGATGAACCAGCTTGTTAACCATGTTATCCCACAGGCCAGCCCTGAGGACGGCCTCAGAGAGGTGGCATTGCCCATTTTCCATATGGTATCTCAGGGTCCTGTATTCTCCTTGGCTGGCTGGTACATGCAAAAGTTGGGAGGCTCAGAGGTATCTTTCTGTCTATGCACCCAGATACTCATAGGGCTTCTAACACTGTGGTATCTTGTTTCTGAGTATTTGATTTTATCCTCCTCTAGGTCCTTTGTGATAAGCAGTAAAATTGGAATTATCCCATGAAATCTCCTTGTTTTTTCCTTACCTAGAAAACCAAAGGTTTTCCTTGTTGAGGTGGGTGGTGGGGTGGAGGTGGAAGGGGGTGGGGGGGGAGGAGGAGAAGAAGAAAAAGACAAAGAAAAGAAAAATAAGTAGATATTAAGTCTGCTAAAAATAAAAATTAAAAAATGTGTTCTGTTTTCTCTCCTATTTGGTAGGAGCCTAGAAACAAGGTGAAATGAAATCACTAATTTTAATTGTTTAATCTAAGAGATTAAAAAGCTATGTGAATGAAAGAATTTCATTTGAAATAGAAATTCTGGGTAAATGTAGCAAATATGTAATGTTCGTGTTGAGCAAATGAGAGCCAAGGCACAAGCTGCAGAAATCGGTTAGCTAATATGGTCTTTTGAAAGTCTGGGTGTATATTCTGGGCCTAACACAGACTGAAATTTTATTCCACTCATTTATTCCTAAAAGGGATAAGTCAGGGAAAACTGAAAGTGGCTCCAAGGATGCTTTAACCAATTAGTGCTTTGATCTGATCTTGCAAAGTAGCATTTTGAAGAAATACTATTATGAGTGTACCAAGAAGTCAATACTGATGTATTTGTATGTACAAAACACTCTGAAAATGCTATCAATTTCCCTTTCTAATTTTAACCTCAGTTTTGACCATGAGTCATTGTTTTAATGCAAACAATAAATGAGAAAAGATAGATCAGCACTGAAAGAGGCAATCTGTAGTCCAAGTAAGAAGTAAGTAACAAACTGGATCTTAAGAAATTTATCTTTTATCAATAATGTCAGCTCATAACATCTTGTTCAAAATTACATTTTTATTTCTTTGAGGGGAGGGAGTCAGAGGGATCGAGACAAGAATGATGCTAATGTGTTGCTTTGGGTTCTAGCAAGCCTGCACTGCGATATCGATGCTGTTGGATAAATTCTCATTTGCACATTTATGTTGTTAAATTGGTCCTATAGTAAAAGAGAATTTAGCCTCCTCTAGATATCATATTTGCCTTTAAAGCTAGAGGAGTAAAATCTGACACACTGTTGTCCCTCAGGGCTGGAAAGCATTTCAGCTGAAGAACCCTGAATATTAAGTTGAACGGTCCTAAAATGGAGCGTTTGGGAATTTTGCTTTCAAGGCTGTATTATCAGTCAGGCCCCGGTTTGCATGAAGTACCCGAGGCTGCCTTCCAAGGTGACAGAAAGCTTTATTGCATTCCCAGTGGAGGGAGTGGTGGAGAAACTCTCTGCAGGAATATATTTACTTGCAATCTGCTTGGTTAGCATATTGTAGCATGCTTTTTGCTTTTTTTTTTTTTTTTTTTTTTTTTTTTTTAAACTAGAAGAGCGTGCAGACTCTTCCCGGTGTCTCTCACTCCAGATAATCTTTAACTTCAGTGATGTTATTGACCTCTCTCTGTTGGTAGCTCAGACCTCAGGAGTTCCCCAGGCCCTGCATGTTTGTGCAGTGGGTCCCTGGGCACCCCTGCTTGAGCAGGTATATGATATCAAGGTGGGAGCCGGCCTGTCTCATGGGTCCCTGATGACTGGCATAGCTGATTTTTATTTCTGAATGCCACTTCCAGTTTATTCCCGGTGGTAAAATTTTTGTGGCAAACTTAATGAGGTTTTTCTTACCTCTGGGAAATTTAAAAAAAAAAAAAAAAAAAAAGAGTAATCACTTATTCAGAGCTAGTCCAATATATTTTCAGGAATAATCAGAAGAGAGTGGAGGGAATGGGAAGACACCTAACGTGTTATGAGCTGGTGGGAGAAACCAGACAGCAGTCATCTGACTTCTCCAACAGTAAGAAACTACCCAGAAACAGCAAATCCCACTGCCGAATTAACTCCTGGCAAAATCAGCTGACAATTCTAGATGTATTTCAAAGTTAGCATAAGGCCACCACAGGTGGGATCCAGTTTTCAGGAGAAGCATCTAGAAGCTGGTAACCATGTTAAAACACAGATGGATACCCATCCTTCTGGCCACTTTTTTTATCACAGCCATAAACTTTGAAGAAGGAGTTGGAGCAAAACCTAAAGTGAGCAATAACGAGCATTTAGAAAGATGAATAAATGAACCTAAATCTGATGGTCCTGCAAAATTTGCTCCAGAGGGGATGAGCTGAGTTATTTAGATTTAGTTCTTTAGATCTTCAAATAAAATTTTTAGTAACTGTTAATTACAGTTGGTTGGGACGTTCGGAGAGGCGTGTGGAGTGAGTAGAAAGAAAGTCTTCAATTGCCAAAAGGTTGATTTCAAGATCTGCTGATAGTAATTTAGAGATGCTCGGTTTCATGTGTAAATAAAAGAAATGTAGTATTTTCTCTAGAGCTTGTGGCTTTCCTCCTAGTTCTTCACCAGGAGGTACCAGCAGGAAGGAAGCTTCCTGTGATGAGCTAAGTAATGTGGGAGTTCAACATGTTGTAGAGCAGTCTTGACAGTATACCAGTAAAACTTATGTAGGTATTACTGTATTGTTAGTAAATGGTTACTAGAGCAGTGTGTCTACATGCCTTTATATGTATATGTACCTTCTAATGGATCACTATTTTTACAGAGTACACCATTCAGTGACCCTGGAACAAGGGTCTATGTGCAAGTAGCTTGTGCTGGTAACTTGTTAGCACACAAAAGATAGAAGATTATAGCAAGGGTGCCCTAAAATACAATCATGAGATACTACAGAGGCCTTGAGAGTGCAGGGCACAGAACGGTATAAACAACTGTTTATAAACATGTACCATGAGTAGTCATTATGGGTCCTTAAAGGAGGTAACCATGGACACTGGATAAAGCTGATTGTAGGTATAACAAAGAGAGCAAAGAAGAAGTATCCAACATACAGTAACTTTGCCATATACAGAAAACTTGATATAACATGGAATTCATTCACCAGTAAGAAGACAGCAAGTAAGGAAACCATTAGGAAAGTCATAAAAATAACCCACACAGATTCAAGAGTGAAGAGGAAGAAATCCCCTTATCAGCATTTTAATCCCCCTGGTGAGGAGTGTGGGATGCTGCTGATGATGTAATGACATTCAGTGAAGGGTGGGTGTAACACCAGAAAAAGGGGCAGCTGTGAGAAAATTTTGCATGTATGGATTTTAATTGTATCATCATTGCAATAGAGCTGTTATAATTGGATGCTTTGGACTATAAATGTTCATATAAGTGTAATTGGACTAATAATAATTCTTGGATTAGACTGTCAAGATTTTAATTAGACTATCAATAAATTCTCGGCCCTGCATATCAGGTGTGTTGCTTTGGCTCACATAGGTTGGGTAGGGTGTTGACAAGGTTGTCTGCCCTTGAAGGCTGATGTAAAATCTGGGTGCAGCAATATGTATGACAGATAAAGGGATTTTTGTGATCTTCCAAAAAAAATCCAACAAAAAGTGGTAAAGTGGTTTGTTAAAACTAGATATATCACTAATAATGTAATAGTTAAAAGAAGTTATTCTTGAAAATGTTAATATTTGTGAATGTTCCTCTAAAATAGGGTGATTACAAGGCTAGCCAGGATGAAACACATAAAAGAACCTAGTGAAGACTCTCATCCAGGCCAGCTAACATGACTGTAAAAAACAAAATTGGAAGACAAAAGTTAAAAAACAACAAGCTTTGTAAGAGTTTGGGTAGTCAGAGAGCTGTAATGGGTGGTTGTCTCTTGAGTATGTACTGACAGCTGAAAGGCTCAGAGGGAACAGATCCCAATGCCTTTGCATCTCAATTCATCCTATCTGCTAAAGCTATTTCATAGGAGGGGCTTTAAAATTGAGCTACACATGAATATTCATGATGATGTTGAGGACTATACACCTTTCAGCAACTGCGTAAAATGGAGTATGGATAGTAGAAAATCTTTTAGTTGGCTTGAATGAAAATCTTTTAGGTGGACTGAATTTCATTCCAGCTGATTGCTATTACACCACTTTCAGCAAAGAAGCTGCAACCCCAGCTGTAGAAATTCCCTGTTTTCAAACATAGCCAAGATGAAGCAAAAGGGCCAGAGGTGACTGGTTTTCTGTGGAGATATGGGCCTCTCTGGGCAGAAGTCGTGTTAACAGCTGTGTATTTAGGTAGGTCTCCTGGTTCTGGCTGGGATAGGGTTAGTTTTCACCAGCAGCTGTCCAGGGGGCTATTCTATACCAAGTGATGTCATGCTCAGGGTATAGAGGGGATGGGGTGGGGGCATAGCCTTTTTTTCTCTTTAAACCTGTTTCTATTCCCGATACTGAGTGCAGAGCTGCAGTGTCCTGCTGTGAACATTTCCCCTGCTTCCACTAGATGTTACTATTGCTCTGTGGAAGTGCGTTATAACAGCTATACTAAATTCCTGACCAAACCTCTGTAACTGAGCATGTAGAGCTCCTTCTGTATCAAATCCTTCCCCATCACCAACAAACTCCCCTCCCACCCCCACTCCCCATAATTTACTTTTTCAATTGTTACTGTCACATCTAGAATTTACAAAATTGTCACTTAAGAGTAGAAAGTGACAATTTCTTTCTAAATCTCCTAGTTCCAGAGACCACTTCTGCCCTTTTTCTAAGCACATTAAATGCAACCAGTACATGGCAAAACTTTAAAGAGCAAAACAGCAAAAAGTAAGGCGATCTTTTTTTAACTCTCCTGTGAGTTTGACTTCAATCCTGCAAAGAATTACTAACCAGCTTTGCATTCTCTGTTACTACCATGGGGATTAAAGGACTATGTCGTGAAGTTCGTCATTAATTGTAACTTTCTCATGGTTTCATCTTTTTTGATTGTCACTTTGTTACATTAGCACTTAGGAAAAATTATTTTTAAGGACATTTGTTGTGTCTTCACATCTCTTCTGTTGTGTTTGTCCTCTTTCTTTCACCTCCTTTAAAGATATGGACAAATGAGGAGGGCTAGTGCAAGCCTGTCTACTTCAGTCCTGTCACACATGGTTGTAGCTTCTACTGCACCATCAGTGCTTTACAGATGTCATCATTAATCCAACAGAAAACCAACCCAGAAAACAGCTGCAAATCACCTGCTGAAGAAGTGAGCTTTGTGGTGAACAAATACTAAGAGATGGGAGACAGGATCCCATCTTCCATCTCCTTGTCAGTTTGTTCTCTATTGGCATTTAAGGAGCTCCTGTGGTTGGCTGGGGACCATGGAAGCAGATCCTGGAGAGAGGGGGGAAAGAGTGAGCCTATTGCCTTCAGCACCATTAATCTGGATAGACTCAGCCTTAATTCATTGTAAAGCTCCTGAGTTTGATCTCGCAAGCTTGACTTCTACCCTGTTTCCTTCCATATGCTTAGGAGACCTTCAGTAAAACATGCTAGTGGAGAAAATAATGAGTAGGCTTTCAGTCTATTACTGGGCATTTAGACAGGGTAAACAGTTCATGTATCCTGATGAATGGCCCAAAGGTGGTTTCAGGCTGTCTGCAGGTTCAAGCAGGTGATGTTGCATTGGTTATCCTTAAATCACAAATCAATGGCTGTCTCTGCAACCAAAGCATTAGGAGACAGCAGCATCCTCTCAGGTTCTTCAGGGACTCCACGTGCAGAGAGATACTGGCCTTAGCAGGGTTAAGCTGTTTAAAACCCAGATTGCATTCCTGTATCGGGGACTTCGTGGGTGGCCTCAGCCTTGCCTTGCCTCGCCTCTCCAGTCTTACTTTTTAATCACCACACCAGTCTATCTTTTGTTATCAGTGTGTACAGTGACTGGGGAAAGGGGCTTGTAGTCTCAGCTGAGTGCAGCACAGATGTTAATTAATAATAGACAGCTTAGGCTGGGGAAGAGCTGGTTGTGTGTGATTTTGAATGTTCTTTTCAAAAGCCAGAAAAGGCATATACACCAAACCAGCTCCTCGGAGGATGGTGGTTATTTCACAGATGTTAAGTAACATCACCAGTCATTTATTTCCTTCATAAGATCATGGAATGTAAGAAAGAAGATAAAACAGAGCAATTCAAAGATGCTCTTTTGTATTGGAAATATTTCCCTTTTGTCCTCATAACTCTGTCTGATTGCACAGTGCATGGGGTCATCTGTACGCACAGAGACCAGCACACCTGCAGTTGCTGAACTGTCCCATAGTCCCAATTGCTCCCATAAGAACAAATTGAGTGATTTTGGAGACAATGCTGTGAGGATGCAGACCCACAAGCCTTTTTCAAATTGTTCTTTGGCTTTTACTGAGGCTTTTACTGCATGTGGCTGTTCCAAATTATCCCAGAGGGCATTCTATACAGGGTGTAAATATTATATGATAAATAAGGAGTTTGATATTTTGAAGTTGTGTACTTTCATGTAGCTGTTTTGCAGGTATAATTTTCATCTGGTTTGATTTGTGTCAGGCATTGGAATTGGATGGGAATTTCATTGCTACAGATGGTGCCTTGACAGAAAACTTTGGTCTAGTACAAATGGAACTGAAATTTCAAATTATGCCCACAGGCTTAAAAGAAGAGAATCCAAATCGGTAATGCAGCAGGTGCTGGACATTTGTAATTTCTGTTCCCTCATTTGGGTGATATCGAGCATCCTATCAGTTCTGGTACTTGCACAGCTTTAGCTCTGATGTATCCATGTCAGCAATACCTTTTATTTTCTCTAAAAGGTAATATCTCTGCATATAATTTAGCTAGGGCTCAACCTGGACATCAGTCAAGGCTTTATTAACTTTTCTTTGTCCATCCTTTTATAACAACTCACTCTTCACCTGACAAGAACACACTGGACTTTACTTGCACCTCTACTTAGGGTCATCCTTATTTAAAACCCTTGACTGCAAACTTCAGCAACTCTTGGCTCTGTTATTTAGAAACCATGAAGTATCTTGACCATAGAATTGTAAAGTTGTTTCAGTTGGAAAAGACCTCTAAGATCATCAAGTCAAACTGTTAACCTAGCACTGTCAAGTCTACCACTAAATAGAACCATAGAATCATTTAGGTTGGAAAAGACCTTTAAGGTAATCAAATTGATGTTCTTGGCCACCTTGCTGTTCCCTCCTCATGAATTAAAGGGAAAGTTTGTGCATAATTAAATTTAATAAAAAAGGGGGATAGAATATGAATGTAAAAAAAAAAAAAAGCTTTTTTTGAAAACATGTAGATGTTAAAATTTCTCATATCTTTTAAAAGTGCCACCATCAAAACTGTTAAAATATATGAATCTAATCTTCTGTCTTAATTTGTTCCGTGGTTCTGGCATCTTTGGGCCTTCTCATAGACTTATTGTCTAAAACTGAAAAGTCCAGTGCCACAGATGGAATCCTCATATTGGTGTTTATAAATTATGATTAATTTTTTTTTTTACTTCTCTTTTGGTTAAACTAAGACACCTGAAGTCCTGGACTCTTTCCAGATGAAGGAAACTTCCAAAATCTCTGATCTGTCAGTAGGTTTTTTGAACCATTTGCATCAAGACAAGACAGGATTTGCTGTTAGCTTTGCCATGTACTTAACAGATGTGCATTTTTGTTTCTCTGTATTTAGGTGAGTGCCGTTTGCTTTACCTGGTCTCCTAAAGATTAATATAAGTCTTTATCAGTGACTGTTCCTCTTTCATGTCTTCTCCTGCCCTATTCTTTGTTTCCCCTGCAAGTTTTAGTGAGGGTTTGGTGGAAAGTTTTCCTTCCTCGTATCGCTAATAAAAACATGAAAAGCAGCAACTCATCCTTGTGGGATACTGCTGCAAACATTCCTGTTTATTTCTGTGTCCTTTCTCCTTTACACAGGTATTTCAAGATCTGCCGGGTAGCTGTGTATCCACTTCCATCATGATTTTTTTGTAGTACTTGTTATTTTATCAAAACACCCATCAAAACTTTCTGATAAGGGAAAAACATGGATACTTCAGTTGCAGATACATTTTCCAACACCCCTATGAAGTGCATGGCTATTGCTAGATGAGTTCTGGAGAAAAAGAAGCTGAGGTGAAGTGGGCTGAAGTGCATGGGAAGTCTGTGTCCAGGAGAGAACAGAAACTCCCTCCTCTTCCTCTGTCTCATTTCCCAGTAAAAAACAAGAACCTCTTACTTAATAGCTGAACCTGTGTGCAGTTCTGGGCTCCTCAGTACAATAAAAGCATGGATGTACTACAGAGAGTCCAGAGAAAGGGTTTGAAGATGAAGGGACTGGACCATCTCTCCTATGAAGAGAGGTGGGGGGGCTGTTCAGTCTGGGGAAGGGAAGGCTCAGAAGACCTCATCTGTGTATATAAATACCTGAAGGGAGGGTGTGAAGAAGACAGAGCCAGGATCTTTTCAGTAGTGCCCATTAAGAGGACCAGAGGCAAAGGGCACAAACTGAAACACAGGAGGGTCCTTCTGAACATCATGGAATAATTTTTTTTTTTTTTTTTTTTTTTACTGTGAGGTTGACCAAGCACTGACAGAGGTTGTCCAGAGATGCCGTGGGGTCTCCTTTCTTGGATGTATTCCAAAGTTGTCTGAACATGGTCCTGGGCAACTAGCTTCAGGTGGCCTTACATGAGCAGGGAGGTGAGACCAGATGACCTCCAGAGGTTCCTGCCAACCTCATACATTCTGTGAATATCCCTGAAGTTTAGTGTATCCATTCTTTAATTCCCTACTTCTTCTGTTAAAGTATGTTCAACTCTTATTTACGGTCTCTAATAAGTAATTAGAGGAATGAAAGATGATGACCCTGGGTTAGAGGCCATATGTTCCTCTGACCTGGCTATACGTGTGAGCTATCTTTAGAGAATAAACAGCCCCCACCCCACAAAACCTACAGAACAGCAACACTTCTTCCAGTATTGAAGCACAACACAGATTTTACTTTGCAATGATTTTTTTGCTGCAAAGACTCAAAGACTCAGGACAACATCCTGGCTTGCTCACATCTATGAAATGTGTGCTGCTGACTTTAAGACCAGGTTTCAGCCTTTTTGCAAGGATTTACTGGAGGGAATGCTTGTATGTGTTGCCTGAGAGGTTTTCATCTGCACTGCTTGATTAGCTGAAATTAGCACAAATAAATTGGTTCTGGGTTATGCTGTGTGGTTGCAGCTGTGAGGTCCCTCCTGTTCAGACTCAAATCTGCGTCTTGTTGAGGTCTAATACTCTAGCACTTCCATGAAATATGTCCATGAAATCTGTTTCTCCACAATAGAAGTTCCATCTTGCAAAATGATGTGTCCTTCAGCCACGGCCTAGAGGAACCATGCTCATGCAGTAGCCAGGCTACTCATGTGTGGAAGGCTAAATATATGTATATGGTGTGGGCCTGGAGCCTGAGTCCTGGCAGAAACTTCAGGTAAAATCAGATGCTTCACAAACTGCTTTGCTTCTGTGCTTGTTTTGTATTGCCTCACATGCAGTTATTTTGAAAGAGATGGAGAACTATAGCTTTTTAATCATCCTAGAGATGATTCTTTTAGTCTCCCCCCCCCCCCCCCGAAATTAGTTTTACTCTTTCCATCATGGCCTCATATTACATATGAGAAAAAATTTAGAAAAGAATTCTGATATCAAAATTAGAGCCAGAGGGAAACTTAGTTTTCTCTATAGATTTTATTTTGCATAATTGAAATGAAGAATTGGATTATATTTACATGATATAGTAGCCATGCTTTCATAGAAAAAAGGCCCCAAAAGCCAGATGACAAAGGATTACTTAAACAGCTTTTGTGTCCCAATAGGGGTTGATTTGCCAACATGCTCTTATTTGTCACCTATGCACAGTTGCATTCCTGTAAGATGAAAGGCATCTCTTCTGAGTGCTTTCCAGTGATTATTTGCTACTATGGACAGAACTTCTACTTTGGACAGCTATTTCTACTTGGAATCTGGGATTTTATTGCAGGTAGGGGAAAGAACTGTCAAAACCAATGTGAAAATCAAACCATAGAGGGTGAAAAGAATTTTTCCAAGGAGCGTAGAAGTACATGCAGTGGGGATTAGTGCAATGAAGGATAAATCATAGTGAATATAAGCATCAAAATAAAAACAAATTATGGCTTCAAGTTTCCCAAGAAAATGAAACAATAAAATGTCCTGAAACTGATAAAGGAGACTGCAAGGTCAGTGGTGTGTCTGTGAAGACATGGAATTCACTCCGTGATTCTTATTCAGTGAGTCTCTACTATTTATTATTCAGAGGAGACTCTGCAAATGGTTGGCATTAGCATTTTAACACATAACCACGTTGAACTACTTGAAAAGAATACACTGAAGCCTATGAATGCAAAAAGGAGTTTTTCTCATCATTAGCCCCTATCCCGTTGTACCTAGTATTTGCAAATTATTTTGCAGAAACGTAGACAGGAGAGAATGTCTAATATTGGAAGTTGTCACGATGGAGCTATTGTTAGCAAGTGAGGCTACCAACGGTATTTGTTTACCAGGAGGATGTTTATCCTTAAATGCTTGATATGCAGTCGAAAGATGAATCAGAAGTCTCAGTGAGTTTCCTAGTGAACAGATCCTCACCTTATAGACATGAAAAAAATCCTACAAGGGATAATGTGAACTGGCCATCTTGCTAAGAGTCTTGTCTGAGAATACCAAAGCTTCACCTGCAGACAAAAATATCATTCTATTACTATAAACTATTTCTATAAATACAAATTCTAGTCCATACAAATTCTAATGCTGTAGAGAAATGGAGAATAATGATTTAGTACAGCCAATTTGCAATAATTGTCACCTCTTACATCAGTTTAATGGATTATACCTCAGGTATAGAAGTTGCACCTGGTTTGAGAAAATATAAAAATGCCAGCCTTGTTTTAACTGCACCACACAGTTACAGCAGTGTGTAAGTAGATATGCTGTTTTAAAAAAAACCCCAACTTTCATAATCTAGTCCAGTTTTCGGAAGGAGAATAAATAATATATTGGCAGGTATACAGCATGGCTATATGTATGTAGTTTTAACACATGTAGGGTTGTAATTTAACTATTGTACAGGTCTTATATCATGCCTTTGAACATACTGTAAAACAGATGCAGGAAATGTGCAGAATAGACTGCTGAAGGAGTGGAGCTACATAGCTCTTAGCTGTAGTCTTGCAAATCAGGATGAAATTGTTTTCCACAGTCTGAAAAAAAATGTTTGCATAGATCAATTGCTCTGTGTTGATTAACTCAAAATGTAAATTGTTGAGCTAGCCTTTGTTTGCATAACCAATAAGTATTTTTCTAGAAACTCCAAGGCTTTAGAAATGCTACCTGTTACTCAAAATATTGCTGTCGTGAGAAAAAAAAATGCACTTTTAAAACACAAAGTAGGGTCCTCCTGAAAAATCCTTGAACGTCTTGGTTGATGAAAGTTCTAATTTCCGAGATGAGTGGGGCGGGATTGGGGAGCAGACACTGTTTAAAGTGGTTGCCTTGTCATGGTTTCAGATATGCTCAAGAAAGGACTGAACAGCTGACCTACATCTCTTTAAGTATGTTGATGAATAGTTTAGATAAACAAGGATAAAACTCCTTTAATCTGCCAAAATGTTATTTGCTTTCTTGATGTTTTAAGAAGCATTCCTTCTCTTTTGCTGCGACTGTTAAAACTAAGTTGCCTAGGTAACACAGAAAAGGAGAACTGTTACCATGCATCCGTGGTGCTCAGTGTGACTTGGTGATCTGACAAACAAGTGTGGTCCAAGGAAAAGCAGCCTTTTCATTGTGTGGTTAGATTTATTTTGCTGGGTGCTAAAGTCTGCAGAGCTGCAAGATAAGAAAAGGATGGAGAAATCAACCTTCTTCACTCCAGCATGGCTTTTATCTCACCTGGACTATGAAGGTCTTAACAGCCCCGTTTTCCTTTGTATTACAAGTTCTTTTCTATGGTTAATCTCCTCCTAATTTCTTAGCAGTTGATTAACTTAATAGCTCAAAACTTAATAGCTCAAATTCGGTTTTATTTTTGGAAAAGCCCTAAAAAACACAATAAATGAGGCTATAGGTTGAGGCTGTCCTTGCTATGCTTTATTTTTAGAAACTCCTGTTCTGGGCTTTGCCATTTGTACCTCAGATCTGATCTAATTGTTGAAGACAAAGAACTGCTCTGGCTGTCTCTCAGAGGGATAATCTCTTATGCTGAGAAAATCTTTAGACTTAATTAAGACAGGTTTATCATTCCTGTGGACTTCCAGAGTGGCACAAAAAGGCCGTATTAATGCTCAGAAACTCTCGCTATTCTAATCCAGTGATATTAAGCAGAGGTTTATTTCAATGGAGGTAACAACTTTCTCCAAGTGGGACTTGTTTTGCACAGAGCTGTGGATTATTCCTTTATCTCCTCTAGAGATATAACTCCAAAACTTACTGCACAAATAATTAATTTTACACCTCAAAAGCTGTACTAATTCAAGACCCTGACTGAGCTGCCATTTGCAAAGTATAAATATCCTCTGAGTTTACCTCTTATAAGGCTTTTTTTATTTTTATAGCTGTTTAACAAGAAATGTAAAGGTATGCATCTGATCAAAGAAACCCCCCTGATGTTTTAGGCAATGTGTCTTCCTTTGACTAGAACAAAAAATAGATCTGAGAGTACTTTAATCTGTTGAAAGCAGAACTGTACTTACAGTATGCATCAGATCTCACTTGTTTGAAGTGACTTAGGATTTTCTCATCTGACTTGACATTGTTTTACTTCATTGTTAGTGTATTTAAGATAAAAGAAAATCATTACTATTTTAAAGTTAACAGAAAGAAAGTAGTCATGATCAACACCAAAGGTTTTCAATTTTTTATCTGTAGGTTTTCTGGGTGCTTCTTTTTGAGTGGTTCTGTGTATACTTTTAGGTACAGTTATATATTTATGTTAAATTACTAGTAAAATACATTATGGTATTAAAGAGCTGGAGGACAATCTTGTATAAACATCCAAACCTCTTTCAGGTCTTCACTTTGCTTTGCAAATTTGGGCTTAGATTCTTGCAGAAAGATGCTGTCTGAAGATTACTAGTGTTTTCTGCTTGGACTGGAGATTATACACCAAATGGGCAAGCAGCCTTCAGTAAAAGGGAGAAAGTATGGATCTTAGAAGCTTACTTTTGGCTTGAGATTGCTCAGCAATGCTTGTCCAGCAATCAGTATTTATTTTACTGCTTCTCAAGAAAAGGAATTTCGAAGCCTTTGCCTTCCACCTTGCCTTGTGGAACACCCAATCACTGCTGCACACTTATGATATTTTATTTGTGTTTTAAATGTTTTTACAAATTTCCAGGGGTCTTACTTTCTGAAAGACAGATTTAACACATGGGCAGTTTATTTCCATTCATGGATCTAATACCTGTCCTATTTCTATTGCTTCTACCCCTCCCAGGGATCTAAAGCCAAACCTGCCATTTCTGGTTCCTTTCAGTCTCTACTGACTACTTCTGGTGTAACATGTCACACAAGCGGAAGCTCCTGTGCAGCTTCCCTGATGGCTCTAGGTGTTTCACCCCATGCTACAGTCTAAATAAGTGAAACATTAGCTTTCACTTTGAGACCCAGCAGCTCAAGTGCAACTCCCATCCTGGATTGTGTCAGATTACCAGGAGATGGATTCCCTGGGAGGATGGTAATGGAAATGGCATGGAGGTTGCACTACTGAGGGTGGCAAGATGATGTGAGGGGAGGCTGAAGACAGTCAGGTTAAGCTTGCCTGGGACTTGGCTACGTACCTATTAATGTCATCCTGCCATGGACCCTAGAGAAGTTGTCATGTGTTGCCTGTAAGACAGAGCTGCTGTGTCTCCTGCTTTTGTTGTTATATATTATGGTTTTGGGTCATCATAAGAACTGCTCATAATGTTGGAATGGTCAGCTACTGCTTCTTGAGGCTCTCCTTCCTCCTCCCTCATTTTCTTCATCAGTCCTTCATTTTAACCAGTCATTTTATCCTGAAGAAATATTTCTTGAAAAATCCTTCCTTAAAACTTCTACCCTTCAGTGAAAAGTTCTGATCTCAAAAGATCTGCAGTGAAGACAGATATTTTCCCAAAAACCTCCTGAATTGCTTTGCTCTATATCATAGAATCATAGAATGGTTTGGTTTGGAAGGGACCTTAAAGATCATCCAGTTCCAATGCCCCTGCCATGGGCAGGGACACCTTCTGCTAGACTTTCCACTTCCAGGTATGGGACATTCACAGCTTTTCTGAGAAACCTGTTCCAGTGCCTTTCCACCCTCATGGTGAAGAATTTCTTCCTTGTATCCAATCTAAATCTACCCTCTTTGAGTTTAAAGCCATCACCCCTTGTTCTATCACTGGATGTCCTTGTAAAAAGTCCCTCTCCAGTTTTCTTATAGCCACCTTTGGGTACTGGAAAGCTACTCGAAGGTCTCCCCGGAGCTTTCTCTTCTCCAGGCTGAACAAACCCAACTTTCTCAGCCTCTTTTCATAGGAGAGGTACTCTAGTGCTCTGATCATCTGTGTGATCCTCCTCTGGGCTTACTCCAACAGGTCTTGTGTTGGAGGCCCCAGAGCTCGATGCAGTACTCCAGCTGGGGTCTCACCAGAGCAGAGTAGAAGGGGATAATCACCTCCCTCCACCTGCTGGTCACGCTGCTTTTGATGCAGCCCAGGATATAGTTGGCTTTCTGAGCTCTAAGTGCCCATTGCTGAGTCATGTTGAACTTCTCAGCAACCAAGACCCCCAAGTCCTTCCCCTCAGGGCTGCTCTCTATCCATTCTCTGACTAGCCTGTATTTGTGTTTGGGATTGCCCTACTCATAGAATCATAGATTCA
>JMFS01078669.1:0-33554 GCA_000699545.1 Podiceps cristatus | reverse complement strand
ACCTCATTAGGTTCACCCGGGCCCACCTTTTGAGCCAGTAGGCAGAGTTCACATATTTTTAATGTGTTTTAATCTCCTAATTATCCAAAGATTTTATTTTCTTACAGTATAGAAGCATTGCTTACTGACCATTTGCACCACTAATTACTAAATACAGAGAATAAATTTGGTTCTCCTATAAATGTGAAAATGATGTCTTTTCCCCACATATATTTGTCTAAGACAGCCTAAGATCACTGTACAGAAAAGGAGTAAGCCTTCACTACTTTACTGCAGATGTAATGGCTGACCTTAAGTGGGAAATACTAGAAGAATAAGTAGGCAAAAACTGGTAAGAAGGGACACAGTGGTTTTTATCATTCCCACAGAGTCAGGTTGCTCTGTCCTTCAGCAGTTATCATATGTTGTTTGCCATGAGACCTGCAGTCAACCAAAGTAATTCTCTGTATCTGGCATGCCTATGACTCTTGGAAAGGCTTTATGTATGGACAGAATGACTTTTGTTTGGGAAGTTACCTGCCACAGAGGCTTAGTGGTGCACAATAGGAGCTAGAAAGATGTATAAGTAACGTAAGAAAGAAGGGAATGGGTAAAGAAAGGTTACACCTTGAGGACAAAAAGAAACTACTTGACTCCTTTGACCCCTGTCTGTCTGCTGCCTACCTAGAAGGGAACATGAGAGGGAAGTGAAGTGTAGAAAATGTCTATAAGCAAGTTCTCTGGGTCTGTTCTCTAAGCCTCCATCATGTTATCAGCAACAGGGGGAATAATCACCCTCAGAACAACCCAGTTGTGGTACTAGGGTTTTCTGTTGTTTTTCTTAGATCTGGAGTGATAACTGTGATGGTAATAGTGTGGCCGGGCTATAATAAGAAGGGATATTTCTTCCTCTGTGCTATAAAATATTAATGTCTTTGAACTCCATGCTAATAAATATAAATTAATAATACTCTAGAAACCAACTGTCAGTCTGACTTGTGTTCGGGCAAGATAAAGGGACTTTGAATGCCATTTTTGTCCTATCTGAGCATACCTGGATGGGATCTTTACATGCAAATATT
The DNA here is from genome assembly GCA_000699545.1 of Podiceps cristatus. Lineage (NCBI taxonomy): Eukaryota > Metazoa > Chordata > Aves > Podicipediformes > Podicipedidae > Podiceps > Podiceps cristatus. The sequence goes on along the minus strand of JMFS01078669.1, from coordinate 32,493 downwards.
CAGGCGAGCCTGAGCTTTTTGAGTGCAGTAAAAACACATCTTTTGCAAGTTTAAATTCCTGGGCAATGGATTTTAAAAGCTGTCTTGGGACTTCTGAATGCAGTCCCTCAAGGGTAGTAGTGGAAGTCATGAGAATGAAAAATTGCCTAGATTCTGATGGAAATGACAGTGCTTATGCCGCTTAGGACTTTGCATAATGTTTGGTTAAAGTGGCCTTGCAAAGGTTAATCTTCCTTGAACAAAAAAAAAAGAAAAAGGTTGTCCTCAGATTCTTGAGGCTTATTTTAAAGTGTAGCGGTTTCCCACTACCTGCTTGCATTCATTGGAAGTGGTTTTTCAGTAGTGCTTCTGCAGCGCACACAGGGCACGCTGCCATTTCTCCTCTCACGTTCTGCCTGCCACCCTACCATCATCATCTGGCTAGAGGACTGCGACCTTTCCGTTTGGATTTGGCCCTTAGTGCAGTTGCCCCTGCTTCTGTCATTTTAAGATTAAATGTTTGCTCCATCCTTTAGAAAAAGGCTGTAACTTTAAATCATTTGGAAATTACAGCTAGTGAGAAATGCAGCTATTTATTAGGAGAAACATTTTGTATGGGCAAATGTGATCTCAGTGCTCTAGAAACTGTGGGCACTTTGAGCTGAAATTGAAGTTGCTGGCTGTGACACGGGACTTGATACATGGGGAGATTTCTCCTTTGGGCCATGCTGTAGCTGCTATAATCCTTAAACTAGAGCTTTCTCATTATGAAAGAGGGGAGCAGCTCTGATGGCTCTGAGCAAACTGAAATTGCTCTCTGTCCTGGGGTCAAAAATTGCCTTTCTGTGGTGACTTTTCAGGCTGCTATAAAAGCCAGCTGTTTGACGAGTATTTGGAGAAAGCTGAGAGCAAACTTCTCACGGTGATCATGACAAGGAAGTCTTTTCTGTGCATTGTGGCATTCCCACTGAAATCATTAGGTTCATGCTGCTGGATTTCTTAGCGTTGTATAAATTAGCAAAGATGCTATAGGAGCCTAGAGTCATAGATATGTCTTTATTGTTTTAATTCTAAATAAATCCTGTAGGTGCTGCAGTACCCGGTATAGGCGGCAGGGAAGTGGTGGAACTTGACAAGACTGCCTCCTAGCCACAAAAAGACAGCTGCAGGCAGATGAGAATTTGTAACAGATTTCCAAGCGCTGCTTCTCTGTGATCTCAACATCAAGACAAATACTTTTTTCGTCAAACACGCATTTTGATTTCTCTTGAGTGATAAATTGATATTAGTTCAGCCAAGCTTAATCTTAATTTCCTGTGATTTACTTGTGTCTCCACAAAAGATCACACCAGCTGTCCCCACAGAGATGGGTCTCCCATGCTGGGAAGAAAGCCCTGTAATGCAGCATCTCCTAGCAGAGCGTTGCCAGTGGGAGGGGGCTTGGAGCACCATGGTCAGAACAAGGTAGCCCTGTACGGATGGAAAAGAAAGAAGCATGATATGGAGAGAGCAGCACGTTGATACAGTCAATTGCTTGGGTAATGTTTGTCAGAACTGCGTTCCTTTGCTCTGCAAATAAAGAACAGATTCTCATAGGAGTGGCACAGAGTGATCTTTATGGCACAGCTGGATTTCTGTTAATCAAAAGTTGTGGCCACAAGGCTGGATTTCTGTGACTCAGCTGGTGGTTCATCTCACCTCTGCAACCCTGCCCTGAGGGAAGCTTGCGAAAACCGAACCATGTGAGAAGAAAGTGTGCCTTCAGCTGGCCTGAAGACAGACAGGGTGACATCCCTGTTTTAGTCTTATTTTTTATTTTGCATGGTAGGTTACTTTCCCTTTGAACAAAAATGGTAGGTATTGTTTACTACAAACATTACTACAATTCTATACTAGTCCAACTCCCTTGCATTGCCTACTCTATGTAATCACACACATACATAAAGTCAAGTTGGCAGCAGACGGTGTTACATGAGTGATTAAGATGAGCGATAAACAGCAGAAGCTACTGATTTTGGTGAAGATCACTACTCTGGAAACACTTGTTACTTCCTGCAGTTTATCTGTTTGTCAGGTGGTTGGAAAGTATATGTACAGGCATCCTTGTTATTTCGAAAATTTGCTAGTGGATTATTAACAAATTATTCGTAAGGTGGAAAATGGCGCAGTCACTCTATGATTTCGGCTATCCAGCTGAGCATACTTTAAATATAGTTAATAGCAACTAGTCTATAGTTCTTGATGCTGATAATTAATAGTCTTATAGAAAGGAATAATTTTTTTTTTTTTTTTTTACTCCAAGTGGAGAAAAAAGAACAACGTAAGAAAAATATTTCCGCTGAAACAGTGGAACCAGTGCCCAGAGAGGTTGCAGAGGCTCACCTCTTGGAGATGTTCAAAACCCAACTGTACATGGCCTTTGAGCAGGGGGAGCTGGATGGGATGATCTCCAAAGACCTCGTCCGACGTCAACTATTCTGTAATCGAGTAAACATAGCATCTCGCAGTGCAAGGGGATGCATGCTTTTGCATTGCATATTAATTGTTGATATTTGCAGGCTTAAATGCTAAAGGCTAGAATTTTGAACTCTGTTAGTTTAAATTTAGAATACAGAATCTGAGTCAAAAGAATACACAAGTACAACGAACAGTAGACTTCACTCAGGAGAAGGACTTGCAAACATTTCAGTGGGGAGCTGAATCACTTCTCACATCAGTGAAAAACTGAAGTAACTGTAGAGGGTGGAATCTGCTCTTCAGTGTCTTACAATAAGCAAGTGAACTATTTATCACCCTCTTTGAGAAAGAAACATTCAATACCAAGAATGTCAGTGGGAAAAAAAAGGGTTCTCACCTTCTGTGCAGGGATACTAGCTCTTCTTATTTCCACATTTCACTCCATGATTACATGGACATGAGAGAGTTAAGAGGTTTGCCGTGCATGCTCTGAGAACAGATTGGCGCAACATATCTATTTTCTCAGCAGATAAACATGATTTTTTTCCTGGTGGGTGGTTTTGCAATTGTATTTGGGCAGTCAGCTTTGCATATGGATGCCAGAACACCTGCCACTCAAGAATATATTTATAGAAACTGTAAACTAATTAATTCCCTTAAACATCCCAGTGGTTTTTCATGACATATTATGATAGTCAGCCCAGTGGGGATTACGTCACTGCTTTTCTAAGTTAATTTCCTTACCTGCTTCCCTCTTTCCGTCTACTTTTCCTTTCTTGCCGCCTGCCTCTAAAGCAAAAGTAACAATACACTGTTCCTGAAAAGCTGCGTATCAAACCCCAATCTTCTCTGAGACTGAAGGGCCTTACTCTCCCTCCACCTGGAGCTCCCAGCTCTGAGAATGAGGCAAGAGCTGAGCACCAAAGCCTTTTTGTGAAACAAATAGTGTCAGCCAGCAGCTCGCTTCCTCCCAGCTCGGGATCTCCTGGCCAGAAACTCTGATAGTGAATAATGAGCAAGCCCCTTTGCCACTTTTCTTATAGGGGGTGCATTGGTAGCCCCTCTCTCTTTGTATGGGTGCTCCAGTATCCAACAAGAGTGAGCTCAAAATGCTGTCCCGCTCTCAGCAAGAAGCCCAAATGTGCTGCTACTTATCTGTGTGAAACCTCTAGGAACTCGATACCTTGGAGACCATTGCCACCCTGTCAAATTTGGCAAAAATCGGCCACATTCAAGCAGTTATGAAGAGGTAAATGGACAAGCAAGAAGACCATATGACTGCATAAGATCATTTCCACAGGCATAAGATGTCAGGCTAAAATCTGAGGAAGATTTGGACTTTTCTTCCAAAGATGGAAAAGTATTGTGATCCTCCTCTGCAATTGCTTCAGTCATCCTATATCTCTGTGGCTCCATGCCTGCATTGTTCCTTCGTTTCCTGACCCAGTGTTCAAGAACATATTTCATTCCTAGTAGAAGACCACCCTAACTCAGCTTACAAATGTGTTGTGAAATGAAGGGGCCCTCAAATTTCTTTTTGGAGCTGTTTCATATTGCTTGATATAGCTGTGAGTTTTCTGGGCTAATGTGAGAGTCAGCATCAACTCTCCAGCCTAGTCATTATGAAATTTCCCTGGGAATGAGAATATCTTTGCTCTAGTTTGATTTCTAGTTTATATTACTACAGAAGAGGATTTGTGAGGAGAGGGAGAAGGAAAAAGTGGGAAAGGGAAGCTCTTGAGCAGTACATGTACTTTAGGTTATGGTACAAATGCAATTGTGCTTTTGTCTACCTATTGTAATTTTCAACTCTGGTCTTTCAACACAGACATACAACCAGACACTTGCTGTGTCCGTAAGTAAATGTTCATCCTGGCTGAGAGCTTACACCTGGCAGAAGTACAATGTCAGTTTAGTTCTTAAGGACATGGATTCAATGTCTTCCTCTACTGCACACTTTCTGTGTACTATTGCAACATTACTGCTCAAGAGAGGTCCTCAGTTTTCTACATTGACTGTAAAGAGGGAAAGTAAGGAAACTAAATTAGCCAGCCAGGACTGATACCTTGAAACTAGTTGCTGTAAGGGCTTTCTTCATGTTCTCCATGGCTTTAGTTTCCTGTCTATAAAATGGGGATAATTATTCACTGAGGAATACGTTATAGGCTGTGAGTTGTTCTTATAGTCCAACTATAGTAGGCTTCTACCTTGCCTACACGTTATGCTTGGGCACCGTATAACCAGCTTCTGTAAGTTTTCTAGAATAATCTCTGTTTTGAGCTGTTTGGATAGTTGTAAAACGGAATGAATAAATTAGGAAGATGTGCTGACTGAGCAGGTAGCAATAACATCAAGCCCTTTACTCACATAATAATGCTAAAATGTCTGAGATTTTAATCAGACATTATCCTATTATGTATGACTCTGGTTTAATTACATAATTATTTATTTCATGAATATGTTTACTTTTTCAGCAGATAGATACACTATTCAAGCTATAGGATTTAACAAGCCTTAGTGAACTTGGTCCCACTAGATGCATCATCTAATGGGAACGTGCCAATTTCACCTCATTTTCACAAACTAGCAAAGGCAATTCATTGTCTTAATAACAAAACTGACATTAGTAACAATAGATTTGGCACCAATATGCGTGCAGAGTCACTTGTAGATGCAAAAGAAAGTATTTAGCTGGATAACTAGCGCAAGATAGAGCATTTTCAGAGGGAAAGATGTATTAGTGAGTAAACTAAGATTAAGATTCTTGGTCTTATTTCTCAGCTCTGTGTCAGATTTTCTGCATGACTTTGAACAAGAGAGCTGAAGATTTTGTGTTGCCGTGTTACTTAAACATTTGCTTACACCCTAACGTGGTGATGTGGTATGCACAATTTTTGACCATGGGAAGCCCCTTCTTCAAAACCAGAATCAGCAGAATGCTGATTTTTACCCTCACACCAAAATGGCTCAATTTACAATACTATGAGAAACTCAGTTTACCCAACCACAGTAACCCCATCAATCTAGACCTGGTGCACTTTTAAAGGAGAAAAAGAATATCTTTATTTTAGCCATCCTTTTTTCCTCAAGGGTTCTGTGAGCAGGTGGTACTCATCTGAGCAGTAACACAGGTCCGCAGCTCTCATTCCTAGCTGGCATTCATTTTCATGCTATCTGTGTTTGTGTGTCTTGACTACCAAGAAAATTAAATTAAAAATGTGTGTAGATTGATTTACTTTCTGGTGTCACTCCTTACTGTTTGGAATAGTGCACAAGCTCAGTGTGCATCTGTTCTGCAACATTAACAAGGAGGTGTTTTCTCATAATTTTTTCTATACATAGCCCTCAGTGTTTGACTGTTCTATATACACCCTGGCTCAGCTGAGATGCAAAATTTACTTGCTGGATTAGGTACCCAGCAAGTGGAGGTGTTTTTCCACAGACTATGACATACTACTTCATTCACTTTTGTTCCACTCTCCTTTAGTAGGTTAATTTTTCTTCCTTTGAGTGTTAACTGAGAGATAAATTCTCATTTCAAATGTATTTATCCTGTTTTCTGACTTTCTAAATAAATATAAGTTGTCATCTACATACTTGCCATCAGTTCACCTCATAAGGTAAGGCTCAGTTGTGCTGCTGATTGCTGAAGTAACTTGATAATCTGCTGCATTCACAAAAGAATATTAGTTGTCAGTTCCATACTATTCTGTTGCATCTTGCATCTCTGGAGCAGCATTGTGGATATCTCTCAAAACAAGCAGAGCATTATGAAGTTATTATCAAAGGCTTGGACGTAACCGTAAGCTGTTTGGGCTCATTGGAGCCCTCTCAGATACTTCAAATTCTCTGTAATAAAACAGCAGAACACTTTATACTGAAATAATATCAAGTGGCTGAAGAAAAGCCCTCAGGTGATTTCTTTCTGGTGTTGTATTAGCCAGGTGTAAACAAATTGTATGAAGTTTATAGGTGTAAATCAATGTTTGTGCTTCATGCTGAATTTCAGCATTTGACTGAAAAATACAAATTCTATTTTGGCCACCCATGCTAAAGGGTGAAATGGGAGCTTCTACATAGGATACTTCTTTGAAAGGCGGATTATCATGTGTAAGCATATTTAAAGGCATTTTAATCTGAAGTGAATATAGATCCTTCTCCATTCCCGTCCTTCCAGACAGGAAGCTTTTGTGTGTGCCAGAGAAGTTAATAGAATTTATTGATACTGATATTTACCACATACACATGCATAACCCTAACATAACTTAGGCCTTTCTTGCTTTATTACAAAAGCCTCTTTTGCTACTGTATGTATAGCAAGAATCCTGTGTGAGGCAATATATTGACTGAGTAGCTGCATCTGACTGGTTAGCTGGACCGTTCCCTGAGTAACCTAGCTAAATCAACAGAGACTCACTTCAGTCAGCATGCCGTGATCAGACCACACATCACAGGATGGAACTGGGGAGGACATGTTAAAAATTTCACAGACTGAGCCAACATACGTATGAAAGTGGAATTTCGAATTGTAGAATTTAGCCAAGGGACTGAATTTTTAATACTTATGGAAGAACAAGTGTTAGTTCTGCTGTTTCACAAAATAACATTAGCTGTTACAGGTGCTTAGGCTAAGCATTGTGTTTGGGGAATTTTTTAAACTTAGAAAGGAATTTCCTTGTCTGACTTCCTCCTTCTTGCTATACATTGTACATAGTAGTTCTTAATATTAATGTGGTTCTTCCAGTTATCATTTTATACTCGTGCTATATGTTGTACAGCATGGGAAGTAAAGATGCTGACTAAAATCTTAAAGGCTACAGAGAAAATTAAAACCATCAAAGTATTCATTACAGTGCCCTATTCAACTTGATAAGTTGCCAAAAGGAGTTAGCTGGCAAAATTATGACTAAACAACTTGTGTCAGAATTTTCTCGCTCTCTGAAGTTAAAATCTATGATAGATAAGGTTTCATTTCAGCAAAGAGTACTTTCTTGCCAGCTTCTCTGTCCTCCTCCTCAACAGTCTGCTAAAAAATTGCCATTACATTGGCACTCTCAGGGTTGTCGAACTACCAATAGGTTATTTCACTTACTGATACAGTCTCGGGGACCTGTTTCTTCTCGCAGATGAGACTGGCTTCTGAAGACAAGCAGATTTCAAAATATGAAAATTCCCTGAGAGACAGGGCTTCCTTTTTCCACATAGCTCTATTGCCAAGGCAACCTGGCCAGAAACAGTACTTCAAAGAGATTGGATGGTGCAGTTTATTTGAAATAGAAACATGATCAGTAAGAATATCTAACAGTGAAGTGGTGAGAATGTATTGCTTCACGATAAGGCAATTTTTAGTTTGATACATTGAGAAACGAATGTAAAATTAAAACCTTCAGGGTTAACGTAATCAAATCTCTTAAAGCCTGCGAGATCATTAGGCTCGATCAACTGTTTGAGTGACATACAGCATTTAAGACATGAACAGATCATGTTAATATAGTGGACTACAAATACAGGTGAAATGACCTCGTATCATTTCATGATGAACGGCTAAACTACTGCAGAGCTATCAGACAACAGGAAGGGATTTAAAGACTTCTTTTACTTCAAAATGCATGTTTCAGCAGCCAGAAGATAAAAATGCTGATGGAAAAACTGTGGCTTGTGGAAAAAATATGGAATTGTGCGAAGTTTCTTACAGGGATCAGGGCCCAAGGGAATCAGTGGTGACTTGTTGACATGAGGCAGATCAGCACATATGTGCCCCATGACGCTTGACATGAAAACTGCAGCGATTTTTTTCCAAAGGCAAAATTGCAAAACTTCAAAGAGCAATTATTGTATTTTCTGTCTGTGTGATGAGATGACACTCATCCAGATTTTGGTTCAAAATGTCATATTTTGACCAGAAACTTTACATAATTGTATTTGCCCATGAAGTTGGCTGTCCCACCAACTAAAAAGTGAATGAAATGTTCCTCTCTATCCAATGGGTCGTTCCCTGATGTGAGGATGTTTGACTGAGAGACTGTCTCAGGCTATTATCATTTGGCCAGTGAGGTTGTCTCCTCACTGGTAGCTAATCAGCCCTTTTCAGTGACAAGCAACCTGTTAATTCCATTTCTTTGAAGTCTTTTTTAGAGAATATTCAGAAAGAAAACAGCAATTCAGCTGTCAGCATCATAAATGAAAATTACGTGAATGAACTTTGTATTTCAAGGAACCAGTCACTGAAACTACGAAACTCACTTTGAGATGAAATGTTTGTGCCAAAAGCATCAGATTTATTTTTTGTAAGTGAATCTTTTGTTATCTTTCTCAGAAACTGCATACCCATGTTAAAGACTTTTAAATAACTGTTGAATACTTTTGTTCCACCAGCAAAGTAATGTTTAGCCTTTGATTGTCAAAAGCATTTAGATAATGAACACCCATTGATTCCCCCATAAAGGAATATAGGGGAAGAGAGATTCTCAGTCCTGATTTCCAAATCCTTCCACTTAAATCATAGCAATAAAAAGAGCATTCACAAACTGCACATTGGAGACGGCTCAGTTTATACGTTTTGTATTGCCTTTATTCTGACTTAATGAGCATGCTGTTAAGGCCAAAGTCTCAGTGGGATACAAGCTGTCTAAATGGATGTAGAGAATCTCTTATGCAGGAGCTGGAGAGAAACCAAGTGGAAGGCAGGCAGGTGAGCAGGCAGTATCCTGGCTGGTACCCTGCTCTCACAAAAGAGCATGTACTCTGCACTATAGATCGAAACTCCTCGCATCCAAGTGGAAGCCTTCCATTAAGCTCCAGGGGCACTGTAGCAGGCCTTGTGTTCAAAATCATGACCGAATTATGGACCCGGTGCATTCAGCCTGTTAACAGCAGTATGCTCTCATCAACGAATAGCCACAAGAATGACTAAAGCACTCAGAAACATGCATTATGGTCAAAGAGTCCAGTGGGCACAATCTGTTTATCCTAACAAAGACAAGGCTAAGGGGAGACTTAATCACAGTTTTTAAGTAACTACATGGGGAACAGCATCGCCATAATAAAAAGCTCATCAGTCTCGTAGATGAATGTATAAAAAGACCTGATGTCTGGAAAATGGAAACAGGATAAATTTAGACTAGAAATCAGGTACAAATATTTAGCAGTGAGGTTATTTAACCTTTGGAAGAACTTAAACTTGCCAGGAAGTGTGGTGGATTTTTCATCCCTGAAATATTTTTTTACATAGTTCAAACATGTATCAGGGAATTTCTATTGACTGTGCTATAAAGGACATCAGGCTAATGAATAGGAATGTCTCTTCTGGCTATATAATGTACAGATCCATTCTGATGGAGACACAGAGCATTCTGCCTCTGAAAAGTCAGGAAACAAATTTAAGTACCTGAACATGGATTTTGGCTAGAGGTAGCTGGGAATTTTTCACTGAAATGATATTCCACTGTGAAGTGTAATTTCCAAGGTGGGCAGGGGGGCGGGAAGTATGGTAGTATTTTTTTAAGTGTCATATTTTTCTTATGGAGAATTAAAAAAATAAATGTTATTTTATTTCATGTTAGTTGACCTGAATAAAGATATTGATTTTATTTTGACACTGATCTAAATTATTTTGCTTCAGATCAATATTAAATAAATATAAAATAAAATAGCATTTTGCCATAGATAAATTCTACCTTTATAGAACTTATTTTCTTTTATAAGATGGGGTTTTGGTCAAATACGTATTCTCTAATGCATTTTCTGGAGTCATAAGACACACATGAGATAACGTATGCTGTTGATTGCTTTATTTTTGTCCTGATGCTTGCCTGTCTGCCTGCTACAGAGAGAGGAGGCAAAAGTGGATTGAGAGAATAAGAAGATGACGTTGAATCATAGAATGGTTTGAGTTGGAAGGGACCTTAAAGATTATCTAGTTCCAACCCCCCTACCATTTTTTTTTCATCTTCTGCTACAGCAGGTTGCTCAGAGCCCTGTCCAACCTGGCCTCGAACACTTCCGTGGATGGGGCACCCACAACTTCTCTGGGCAGCCTGTTCCAGTGTCTCACCACCCTCATAGGGAAGAATTTCTTCCTAATGTCTAATCTAAATCTACCCTCTTTCAGTTTAATGCCATTACCCCTTGTCCCATCACTACCTACCCTTGTCAAAAGTCCCTCTCCAGCTTTCTCGTAGGCTCCCTTTAGGTACTGAAAGACTAATAAAATGTCTCCCCATCGTCTTCTCCAGGCTGAACAACCCCAGCTCTCACAGCCTGTCTTCACATGAGAGGTGCTTCAGCCCTCTGATCATCTTAGTGTCCCTCCTCTGGACTCTCTCCAACAGATACATGTCCTTTTTGTGTTGAGGGCCCCAGAGCTGGATGCAGGACTCCAGGTGGGGTCTCACCAGAGCAGAGCAGAGGGGGAGAATCACCTCCCTTGACCTGCTGGCCACCCTGCTTTTGGTGCAGCCTGGGATATGGTTGGCTTTCTGGGCTGCAAGTATGCAGTGCTGGGTCATGTTGAGCTTCTCATCAACCAACACCCCCAAGTCTTCTTTCTCGGGGCTGCTCTCAATCCATTCTCTGCCAAGCCAGTATTTGAGCTTGGGATTGTTCTGACCTGCGTGCAGGACCTTGCACTTGGCCTTGTTGAACTTCGTAAGGTTCACACAGGCCCACCTCTCAAGCCTGTTGAGGTACCTCTAGATGGCATCCCTTCCCTCCAGCGTGTCGACCACACCACACAGCTTGGTGTTGTCTGCAAACTTGCTGAGGTTGCACTCATCCCACTGTCCATTTCACCAACAAATAATGTTAAACAGCGCCAGTCCCAGTACTGACCCCTGAGGAACGCCACTTGTCACCAGGCCGCACTTGGACATCGAGCCATTGACCGCAACTTTTTGAGTGCGACCATCCAGCCAGTTCCTTATCCACCAAGTGCTCCATCTGTCAAATCCATGTCTCTCCAATTTAGAGACAAGGATGTCATGTGGAACAGTGTCAAATGTTTTGCACAAGTTCAGATGCATGACGTCAGTTGCTCTTCCCTTATCTACCAACAGTGTAACCCCATCATAGAAGGCCACCAAATTTGTCAGGCAGAATTAGCAAAGCCATCTTGGCTGTCACCAATCACCTCCTTGTTTTCCATGTGCCTTAGCACAGTTTCCAGGAGGATCTGCTCCATGATCTTGCCAGGCACAGATGTGAGACTGACTGGCCTGCAGTTCCCCAGGTCTTCCTTTATTCCCTTTTTAAAAATGGGGGTTATGTTTCTCCTTTTCTAGTCAGTGGGAACGTCACCAGACTGTCACAGCTTCTCAAATATGATGGATAGTGGCTTAGCGACTTCATCCGCCAGCTCCTTCAGGAGCTGTGGATGAATGAAATACGACTGAATAACCAACCCACTTATTTCTAAGAAATTCAGGTGTTTTAACTGAATGGGTCAAAATGGGATCTTTTAACATTTCTGAATGCATATAGTTTGTTGGAACTTCTTCGATGTTTCTATTCTGCTTCAGTATGAAAACAAATGTTGCAGAGAGTTTAACTCTTAATTTTGTTCAGTTCCTGTTTTCAGATTCATTATTTGAAAATTTGTCATAGAAGACTTAAGCTCTTGGCAATGCCAGGTCTACTGTGGTTATGCTTTTTCTTTATTACAAAACAACTGTTATAGATGGAAGAGATGTGGATTCTATATTAAGTCATGTAAAAGCTGGAGAAATAGGTGAAACTTTGAGGGCTGAGCTGCTGCAAGCAATTCACATAAAAATCAAAGTTCTGAAATCCCTTGTCTCATTCTGCCCTCCAGTATTTCCCCTGGAAGGGGAGCCCAGCTTTCAGTATTAGCCATCGCTCTTCCAAATTAAAATGCAAACTAGTTCCAGCCCTCTTTTAAAATGCCTTCTTCTCATTGCCCTTGAAAATATTGTAGGCCCAGGCAGGTTTGGCAGCCTCTCCAGATATTAGGGTAGAGTTTATTAGGTTTTAGGGAACACAGAATATTAAGTGTTGTGGAGCTATCAGGAGGCACTTCTGAAAGTAGGGACTAAATGAATTAAATATTTTTGCAGTGTTGAGACTCAGATGGTAAATACTGGAAGGATGCTGGGAGGAAGAAAAATGCTGTAGGAGAGTTGTAATTTTATGCCAGAGAGTGGTGACCATAGTGGAAAAGATGGTATAAGAAACAGTCTTGTTAGAAATAGTTAAAAAATAGGAACTTGGAGTTTTGATCATTATTTTAAAATAAATTAACATTTTAAATAATATCCATTTCCTTACTATGGAGGAAAATGTTCCTTTTATGTCTCTTTTTTTTGTTTTTTCCCCCACAAAAAAAAAATGGAAATAATTTTAATTAAACAAGATTCAGGGTTTTTTTCTTACGAAGAAAACAGGGGAAGATAATTTAAAATGTTAACTTTTTTTTATAAACTCAAATATTCATTAGAAAGGGAACACTAATTTTTTGTTGTTATTGTGAAGCATTCAGTCAAAATAGACTTGTCTATTTCTTTTCAGTTGACTGTTTCAATTAAGTTAAAAATTTAATATGTAACACTTTTTTTGACTGTCTTGTAAATAGAAGTTGAATTGCTAAGAACGGTTGTAATCTAAAGGAAATTCCAAGCTTTCAGATGGTTTTCTTTTAACCTGATCAAAGTGCCAGAATTTTGGAATATTTTTTTAAAAAAAATGTTCTGAAGATTTTTTTGATTTAAAATTATCTTCCTTATCATGAATGATTTAAATGTAAAAATAATTTTAAACCCCCAATGTTTCAATTTTAGGAAAAAAAAAAAATCAGTGATATGGGACATTTTGGACATTTTTGAACAAATTGTTGTTCAAAAGAAGTTCCTTTATATTCCCAGAAATCTAGTCAATCTTACTCTAATTCCTTTCCACATCTTTTTTTTTTTCTTTTTTTTTTAAAAAAAAAACCAAAACAAAAACAAAAACATGGTTTTGAGATTTCATCAGCAAACCATGCACAGAATGCAAATGTAGAACAATTTAGCATAGTGAAACAATGTATCAATCAACTTACTTGACAGAGTACTATTCACAATATGTCTTGTCATATAGTTACTCTTTATTTTCCCTGAGATACTTTGGACTATAGACACTACTATAGTGTCCTGTGGTTACTTGGTAAGCAGCTCAAGTCACTACTTTTCATTCAAATAGGGTTGGTGTGGTTTATTTTGTTTTGTTTTGTTTTTTTTCTTTTGTTGAACTATTGAAGTAAAGAATATTAATTATGAATTCAGCTGTTTATTCTGTTTGTGAATCATTCATGAATTAGTCCTGATTTCCGTGAATGCTATTGTTATTTGTCAGTAGTCTCTGAATATTTTCAATTAATAACTTAAAGCTTAAGGGCTTTTTGAGCACTGTTTGCCCTGAGATTATTCATTATTTATGTCAAACTATTAGACATATGACATAGTTTAAGCAGCTTGTCTGGAAGACCAGCATTTTTTTATTATGGAAAAAAACAAACACAAAAAAATAACAAAAATTGAGTCTGGTAAAATACTTCAGTCCAATATACTTATTTGCAGAATGGTTAACAGAGTATGCATCTGGCCTCAGCATATTTTCTGTGAGGTTTTGGTAACTTTCTCATAAACAAAATCTCAGCTCATTGATCAAATAAATTGCTATAAATCAGCTATCCATACATGGTAGATTTTATTTAATGGGGGCATGTAAAATATGTAAATATATGTTTATAATTGTATTCATGCACCCTCTTTTGTATGGTAGCGTTGATTTAGTACTCCAGTGAAGTCCCCTTTGGTGTTTACATTTGCTTTCTCCCATTGTTTTGTGCCTAGTTATTAATTCAAAATGTGCATTATTCAAATGATGGCCTATTGCTTTCATTTCTGCTTTACTTTCTTCCTTTACAGTTAATAGCAGCATGACAGTTTTGCCAATGAAGAAGTTAAGCATGTTTAGTTCTCCCACATCAGAACTCCACTTCCCTGCCCTTGTCCCACTCCTCCAAATGCAAAGCCGTATCAGCAGCTGTTTAGACCCAAACTTTAATCTCTAAAATACAACAAATAATGTGACTTTGAAATTAATCTGCTGAGCAGAGAAAAGGTTGGGATTATTTCCTGTTAGCTGATTTCAAATGCTGAAAATGTTAAAAAAAACCCCACCAAACCCGCCTGCTTACAACTTCATAAGTAGTTCTGGCATCAAAACCTGTTGCATATGGTGTCTGCTGCAGTGTATTGCATGGCCCGCTGAGCTCTGACCCAGTGATTTTTATAAACTCCAAGTGCTGTAGCAGGTTGAGACTTCATGCTATTATCTGCCAAGCTCTGCCAAGATGCACACACAGAGAGAGCTTGTGTCCAAGAACAAATCTTTGGTTGACACTAAAAAACTACTCTCCAAAACATTAGAAAAACTAGGGACTTTCTAGACATGCAAAGCATTTGCTAGATATTTGATGTTTTGAAGTCTGTTCGTTGTGTGATTTATTATTTATTGGAGAATTGCGTTGGAAATACCTATTGAGAGAAATAAATAACTTTCAAGTAATATGAAAAAGAGTAGTATTTTTTGTAAGGATTGGATCACAGTGGGAATGGATTTTTCAATAGTCTTGATCCTTTACAGTTCCACCAGAAATCGATGGAAACTGCAGCTGCTCAGCACCTCAGTAAAATCAGACCCTCTAGGAATCAGAATAGTAATGGCAATTATGCTATCAAGGGCAAAATTACTAGACCTATAAATTCTTTTGCTTCACTGCTATTCTCAGAAAAGTGATTTGCAAAAAAAAAAAAAAAGGTGTCTTGGGATTTCCATTTTAATGCAACTCACCGACTTTGTATCTGTCCTGGTTTCAGCCAGGACGGAGCTAGTTTTGTCTTCAGCAGCTCCTGTGTTTTGGATTTAGTATGTGAAGAATGGTGCCAGCACGCTGCTGCTGCTGGTTGCTGCTGAATGATCAAGGACATTTTGCAGTTTCCCAGGTTTTGCTGCTGTGCAGGTGCAAACACCTGGGAGGGGCACAGCCAGAACAGTTGATCCAAACTGGCCAGAGAGAGTATTCCCTACCATAGACGGCATGGCCGGTGTCTCTCTCTCTGGTTCCTTGTTTGGTTTGTTTTCTTCATGTTCCCTTCTTGTTACTTTTAATTTTTTTTGCTTTCATTCGGGCCTGTCTGTTCCCTCGCACTCTCTCTGGAACTTGCTGTTCTGGGATGGCTGTGGGGGAAGATTCCTGCTTCCTGGCTGCTGCTCAGGACGGTCTGTATCAGTCGCTGGGTGGTGAGAAATTGTGCATTGCTCATTTTATATATTCTGTTATCCTTATATATTGTTGCTATAATTGGTATATTTTTAACTTTTCCTTTGCTGTCCTGGTAAAGCGTTTTGATCTCAATGTGCGAGCTCTCTCTCTCTGATTCTCCTCCACATCCCGGCGGTGAGGGGTGAGCGAGCAGCTGCGTGGTCCGATTACCATTTGGGGTTAAACCATGACAGTAACTCACTTGTTCCATTTCAAGGGAAGAGCACATTGCTGTTATACCAGAGACCTGAAAGTTAATAATTTCTTTTACCTTTTTTTCTTGAAGACACTGTTAATAAAAGTTTTGAAGGATCAAATTCTGCCTCATAGTTGCACCAGCTACCACTATCCTGTTAAAAGGGAAAAGAAATGGACAAATCCTATGACTGGAGTGTGGCTATTGATGGTTACAGGCTGTTCAGAAGGGACAGATGAGGAAGGAGCGATGGAGGCGTTGCCCTCTACATCAAGTAATGGATGGAGTGTGAAGAGCTGTCTCTGAAGAACAGCCATGGGCAGCTTGAAAGCTTATGGATAAGAATCAGAGACCAAGGCAACAAAGGGAACCTTGTGGTTGGTGTCTACTACAGGCCGCCCGATCAAGGGGAGCCTATTGATGAAGCCTTCTGACTCCAGCTCCAAGAGGCATCTCACTCGCAGGCTCTTGTCCTGCTGTGGGGCTTCAACCACCCCAACATCTCTGGGAAAGTAGCATAGGGAGCTTTAAGCAATACAGGAGACTGTTGGAATGCATGGAAGATAACTTCTTAAGCCAGGTAATAGACAGCCCTACCAGAGGGGTTTATGATACTGGATCTGTTGGTCACCAACACAAGTGAGCTAGTAGGTGATGTCAAGATTGGAGGCAGCCTGGGCTGCAGTGATCGTGCACTGGTGGAGTTCGTGGCCCTGAGGGGTATGGGTCAGGCAAAGAGTAAGGTCAGGACCCTGAATTTTAGGAAAGCAAAATTTCAGCTCTTCAAGGAGTCAGTCAATAGGACACCCTGGGAAACTGCCTTCAGAGACAAGGGAGCAGAATGGAGCTGGCAGATCTTTAGGACACTTTCCATAGAGCGCAAGAGCTCATGATCTCCAAGTGTAAGAAGTCAGTCAAGGAAGGCAAGAGACCAGCACGGATGAGTAGAGATCTTTTGGTCAAATTAAAGGGCAAAAAGGAAGTGCACAGGCAGTGGAAGTAGAGATGGGTGTCCTGGAAAAGTTAGAGGGATGCTGCCTGGTTTTGTAGGGATGGGGTCAGGAAGGTCAAGGCACAGCTGGAGGCAAACTTGTCAAGGGATGCAAAGAATAATAAGAAGGGTTTCTATGGGTGTATTAGCCAGAAAAGGAAGGTCAAAGAAAGTGTACCCCCTCCCCTGATGAGCAGGATTGGCAAACTGGTATCAACAGATAAGGAGAAGGCTGAGGTACTCACAATTTTTTGCCTCATTCTTCACTGGCAGCCTCTCTTCCCACACCTCTCAAGTGGATGGACTGCAAAGCAAGGACTGTGGGAGCAGAGTCCCTCCCACTGCAAGAGAAGACCAGGTTCATGACCACCTGAGGAACCTGAATATACATAAGTCTGTGGGACCTGACGAAATGCATGCCAGAGTCTTGAGGAAATTGGCTGATGTAGTTGCCAAGCCAGTCTCCATGATATTTGAAAAGTCATGGCAGTCAGGTGAAGTCCCTGGAGACTGTAAAAAGGAAAACACTGACCCCATTTTTAAAAAGGGTAGGAAGGAGGACCCTGGGAACTACCAACTGTTAGCCTCACCTCTGTGCCTGGGAAGATGATGAAGCAGATCCTCCCAGAATCTATGTTAAGGCACATGGAGGACAGGGAGTTGATTGGAGACAGCCAGAACCGCTTCACCAAGGGCAAGTCCTGCCTGGCCAAACTAGTAGCCTTGTACGATGGAGTGGCTACATCAGTGGACAAAGGAAGAAGTACAGATGTCATCTGTCTGGACTTCTGTAAGGCCTTTGATGTGGTCCCCACAACATCCTTCTGTCTAAATTGGAGGGATATGGATTTGATGGGTGAGCTGTTCAGTGGATAAGGAATTGGTTGGACAGTCACATCCAGAGGGTAGTGGTCAATGGCTCAATGTCCAGATGGAGATTGGTGATGAGTGGTGTCCCTCAGGGGTCTGTACAGGGATCGGTACTCTTTAATTAATATCTTCATCAATGACATAGGCAGCAAGATCGAGTGCACCCTCAGCCAGTTTGTGGATAACACCAAGTTGAGTGGTGCAGCGGACACACCTGAGAGATGGGATGCCACCCAAAAGGGACCTGGACAAGCTTGAGAAGTGGGCCCATGTGAACTTCATGAGGTTCAACAAGGCCAAGTGCAAGGTTCTGCACCTGGGCGGGGCGATCCCCAGTATCAATACAGGCTGGGGGGTTAAGGGGGTGAGAGCAGCCCTGCTGGGAAGGACTTGGGGGTACTGGTGGATGAGAAAATGGACGTGAGCTGGCCATGTGCGCTGGCAGCCCAGAAGGCCAACCGTACCCTGGGCTGCATCAAGAGAAACATGGCCAGCAGGTTGAGGGAGATGATTCTGCCTCTCTGCTCCTCTCTGGTGAGACCCCACCTAGAGTCCTGCATCCAGCTCTGGAGCCCTCCGCACAAGAAACACATGGACCTGTTGGAACGGGTCCAGAGGAGGGCTACAAAAATAATCAGAGGGCTGAAGCACCTCTCTTATGAAGATGGACTGAGCGATTTGGGGTTGTTCAGCCTGGAGAAGAGAAGGCTCCAGGGAGATCTTGTTCAATACTTAGAGGGGGGCCTATAAGGAAGATGGGGAAAAACTTTATAGCAGGGCCTGTTGTGATAGGACAAGGGGTAATGGTTTTAAACTAAATCAGGTGAGACTTAGAGCAGATATAAGGAAGAAATTTTAATGATGAGGGTGGTGAAACATTGGAAAAGGTTGCTGAGAGAGGTGGTAGAAGCCCCATCCCTAGAAACATTCAAAGTCACGTTGGATGGGGCTCTGAGCAGCCTGATCTCATTGAAGATGTCCCTGCTTATTGCAGGTGGGTTGGGCTAGATGACCTTTAAAGGTCCCTTCCAACCCAAACCATTCTATGTGAAATATCTATTCTCTGTGAAATACAGGGCTGTAGTTAATGGCACAATAAGTATGACAACAAACTCATGGTTTTGTGAAAAAAGATGAACATGATATTGTAAGCAAGAGTCATATTTGTAAGGCACATGCCTCAGTTCTCCCATTCTCTTCAGAATTGGTGAAGCAATGGCTAAAACATTCAGTCTAATTCTGTGTACTGCAGTTCAGCAGAGATTTGGATCAGGAGAAAAAATCTAGAGAAAAGTGGAGAAAAACATTAACTGGGACATACTGAAGTAGTAGTAGGGTAGTTTAGTTGCTGCAGGTTGGGAGCAGCTGCCAGCAGGAGTGTGCAGGTAGAGCTGACCCTACCTGGAGAAAGGGAATTTACCCGATTACCTTTTTAGGTCCTTCCCAGCCCTGTGTTCATTGATTGCATGGTTACTCTAGAAAAACTTTCCACAGATCTCGTTGGCTTGAACCAAAGTATTGGAAAAGAGATTCAATATGGCAAGGAGGAGCAGAATTTGTTCCTTATCTGAGCCTGGCTTGTGTCCTCGTCTCCTCCTCCTCATGCTGCCCTTAACCGCTGGCCTGTTTGCCACTCCTGAGCAAGAACATTTTCTCCCTTTGCTTCATTTCTATCTTGTGAAAGTTTTGAAAGGGTCTGGCTGTATCCTTGATCTGCTATGATTGGCTTTCTCCTTAAAAAAAATAAAAAATAAAAAGAGAGAGAGAACCCTAAATCTAGACAAGAAAACTGATTTCTGTACTGCTCTGAAATGGTAAGAGCAGGTCTGATGAGATGGCCACCTGTTCTGACAGAGCTGTCTCCCAGCAATGATCAATGTGGGCAAACTTCTCACTCACAGACAGTGAAGGAAAACAACCATGCCTAACAGACTCTGGCAACAGCGGAAGATCCTTAGTAAAGCAAAATAAAAGTTGAGCTTCCTATCTCAAAAGGTTTCAGACTAGCTCCTATTCTGAACAGGGATGTAACTCTAAAGGTCTCAAAAATATATCTAAATTAATAATTTAGCCTGGAGGGGAAGGGATTGGGTCAGGAGAATTTTGTCATTAATTTCCTAGCAACTCAGAGTGCGGTGTCCTTTTCAGCCCAAACCTCCCACTGTTTCAAAGCAGTCCTTTTGAACCACAATACCTCAACAGTAAAAATAATAATAAACCCCCCAACAACTTTTAAAAGTGAGGATTCTTGTAGAAACTGCCCGCAAAGAGTTTCAGTTTTGATGAGCCAACAAAAAAGTTTCGTTGTTGAACTCTCTGACTTTGTTCCTAACCCTGGAAACTTGTTTGAGTAAAATAGTAGACTATAACACTAGCTGATGTATAGGCGCCCTCTTGACAGCGCATGTATTTGTCACCTCATTCCCTTCAGTGGGTGCCTTGCCAGCAGGCTTTTGATTTCCAGATTTTTGTTGCAAATTACAGCTCTCCAATGTCAGCTTTAACCCTGCCTCTGTCCTTTTATATTATCTGTATTCTTTGTAATTAGGTGGCTAAATTTATTCCCCTTAAATCAGTGTGATATGGTAAAAGGTCCATGCTCTGTGCCAAAATTTTGTTAGTAAAACGGCATTTGATTCCCAATAAATTGTGTTGTCCTTTCTTTGTCACGGTGAAGCCCATGATGGTTTAGACATCTTTGCTGACTTCTTTCTTTGTTATGACAGCTTGTTTGTCCCTCCCAGAGACAGATATC
This sequence comes from Podiceps cristatus, assembly GCA_000699545.1. Classification (NCBI taxonomy): domain Eukaryota; kingdom Metazoa; phylum Chordata; class Aves; order Podicipediformes; family Podicipedidae; genus Podiceps; species Podiceps cristatus. The sequence continues at coordinate 11,927 of JMFS01078669.1, read as the reverse complement.
AACCTTTTCCTCATCCATAGTTATTCCATGGCATTTTAGAATTTAGACAGCAGCTATGTTAAATACACACAAAACCTCTCCATGGCATTATCAGAGACCTCTCCCTCTGTGTAATGGTACTTGTTAAATCAGGATCATTTAGCTGTCTCTGGGCTTGGCCTGCAATTTGCTGCATATTTGGTTCATTTCAGGGAGCATGCAAATGTTACAGGAAATCTCATTCCTAAGTGGCATTAATACAGAACATTGTTTTACTGCCCTGTTTACAGGACTCTCATATTTCTTATTGAATCAGCTGATAAGAAGGAAGGGAATAGAATAAAGAAAGCATAATGCATGAACATTCTTTCACCATAAAGAATGTATTAAGCAAAAAGTCCCAGCAACAGATGGCTCAGAAATAGTATGGGGAACTGACAGTAGGCTATCTGTTTGGGGAGGGCTATCCTGATGAAGCCAGAATTATTTCTATGAGCTGCCCAAACTTAACTTGGAATTAGGATCCGGCTCAATTGCAGTAAGTACCCAACTTGAAAGAAAACACATTGATGAAAATGTTTTCCAATATTTACATCCCATTATATTAGCTGATGACAAGTTATGTTGTGGTTCATTGGGTTACATAGTTGAATATAAAGGCAATAATATTTAATACAGACTGAGTTGGGATGAGTGGAGGAAATGGAGAAACCATGTTGTGAGTCCTAAACAAAACCTTTTTTGTTACTCGGAAATGAGGAAGACTTCCTTTGAGTGCCATGTTAAATAGATACTGTGAAGCTAGTAGCGGTAGTTCACTAAGTGCAAATATATTTGAGCACTTGTTGGATCTGGGCTTCATAAGTTGCTAGCTTGGGAATGCATATAAAATGGTTTACATGTAACCACTATATTTCTGCCAGTTTGGTTACAAGACTGGATGTGATACCCCTAATTATAAAGTGAGATTACTAAGAGAAAATCCTGCTGAGATCCCATTATAATGGATATTGAGACAGCAAAACAATTACAACAGTAGCCCATATGAATGTCAAAATAAATGAATAAACTCTTGCCAGTGAAAGTTATAATGCTGTTAAACAAATGAGATTACATCCTGAAAGCAACCAACACATAAAAATGTATCAATTCTGCAGTCCTGATCAAAGTAAGGAAACTGGACCGAAACTATAGGAACAGTCTGCAAACGAATTTAGTGGGTATTGGAGCCACAGCTTATTCTAGACCTGCATGTGAATTGTTCTAAAATGGACCATCTGGTACAATAGCATGCCTCATTTCATTGTTTTGCACCTTTCGTTTCTATTACTGTTAGAACAGAACCAATCTAGACTGATGAAGCGTAAGACAATCTATTATCTGTACCTGTATCTAGCAGCCTGGCAGAGCGGTTGGGTAGGGCTATCTAAAATAACTTCTAATCATTAGCCTTTACAGCTTCAATATAGGCTTTCAGGAAAGTAAATCACTGCGGACTAAATCATCGATGCCTTCATTTAGCAGAAGAAAACCAGCTGTATGTATATCATGATGAGAAGATTCTTGGTTAACTGTGTGTTGAATAAGACTGCGTCCCTGTTTTTGAAACCTGTTCCCACAAGTTATAGCCAAGTCTTTATAGAAGGCATGTTGCTTTCTAAAATGTTTTCCTTTTTTCTCAACCCATTAATCTGTTATCATGTGATGGAATGTGTTGGATTCCCATGTTACAAATATTTGGGAAGAGGGCCAAACACACCGGTCTTGCATTGATGCAGCTCTTATCTAGAAAAACAGTTCCAGATTTACTTTGTAAGTGAGGCAGTATTGGGACGCCAAAAAGGTTCAGTTTTCAACAAGTCACTAACTGGTATAACTAGAATGTAATTGTGAACTTTTAGAAGTCTTGGGACAAATGGGACATGAAATCTCTCATTCCACATTTGCTTTCTCTATCATTTACTCAAATCTAGGGAGCCTTAATGTGATGGCTAATTTTTTATTAGAATTCTGACGTGGGCTGGCTTCTGATTAAGACCAAATGCTTGGATTTTCAGGCATGTTGGATTCTAAGTCAATCACTGAAAAACCTGGCTGGATAATCACAGTCACCTAAGTTCCAGTGATATGCTCAAGCATGTGCCTAACTAGAAAGATGGAATCGGTGACGCTGATGGTGGTGGCAGTAGGTCTGTGTTGTATCAATGTTTCATCACTCTTGCAGGCTTCATCCAGCATCTAGGCTGCTTTGGCAGCTCAGGTTTGCAAAAACTGGTTAGACAACCCTCCAGACATTACGAGTTCAAGCAAGATGCATGCAGTTTTTGACAAGGAGCCCATTAGCACTGATGTATTCAGAAACAGCAAACTGGATGGTTTGGAAATTATCATATAAAAAAATCTGTAGGCATCTGAGATTTTAGGAGGCAAGCAGGTGATCTGAGAATGCCTTTTGTAATAATGTAGGTACCTGAGTTATATTTCTGGAAATGGCTCATATTCAAGTGCTTAACTGAATCAGACCTTAATTAATTGAAAAAACAAGAAGTATAAATGCATTAAGGGTTAATGGTACAGTAACTTCAATTAATGCTCCAAGACAATTCTGCTTAGTTACAAACCATTATAAAGAAGATGCAAAACAGCCGTTATATGCAGTCACATATAATAGTGTTATTTAACATGTGACCCAGAGGCTTATATTATCTAGTACAGATGTTTTCAACTGAAAGAAGCACATAAAACTTGCCATCTCCTGGCACAACTGGGAGAACGTTATTTCTGCAAGAAAAATAAATTCTGTGTTACACAGACATTTCACCTTTCACAGCCATGATCCATAAAACTGGAAAACTTTTCTCTGCTGAAAACTTGCCTAGCTGAAAAGGAATGAGAACAAAGTGCATTTTTCACCTTTATCTTTTATTTCTAAATGTCTCTGACATATTAATGTATACAGGTGTTGGATTTCTTTATATAGTAAGAGATCAAATATTGTGAATTTTGTTGCAACTGGTTTTAAATAAAATTTCCTCTGAAAAATGATGTGAATATAAATACTAGAGCTCTGTTCCGCACCTATGTGAACCAACTGAATGTGTAATTAGTGTAATGGTATATAAAAGGCAAATGATTTATTACACAAATATTTACAAAATGAAACATTGTAGGTTTTAATTTGCTTAAGGGTTTTAGGTCCACTGTCTTGGAGAGACTCTGGCTTAACGAATGAGGTTTTGCCCCAGCAAAATTCCTCTTGTAGTTTCAATTGAATATGCTCCTCATACTTTCTCTCCAGTTGCCTGTTCCTTAGCCTGACCCATTACGGAGTGGATCTCGCATAGAAGTTGCTGCATTTCTGAGTGGGTATAGTTAAATGTAAGTGTTCTGTAGCAAAATAGTCTTTATAGCATTTTGGGATCCTTCTGAAATAAAGGTAATGTTTAAATGTTGAGGAGTCATTTTTAATTATAGGTAGGAATAATACTATTTACTTAAAATGGCTGCGTATATTTTAGTAGTCAATTGTCTTACTATAGAATAGAAATAGTGAGTTACTTAAATAGAGCACTAGCTAAATATCAAGCATCTTTGTTCTTAATTATTTTGGTTTATCCCACTGGAGCAGTAAGCATCTGTGCTACAATACAGCCTGCTCCTCTTTTATAATAAAGATGCTTCAGTGTGCTAATCGTTAAATTCCCAGATTTGTGGTGACTTAAATCAGGATGTCTGGGAACAGGAGACAATCATGTAAGTGTGATATTGGAACTGGTGAACTTTTCACAGAAACACAAGCTAGCTGGGTATAAAACCAAACTCTTAGCCTTTTCTGCATCATGTAAAGTCCACGTGCATAAAAAATGATGGCACAACCCCTCTCCCCATGGGATTTAATGGTGAATCCTGCCTTTGGAGAAGAAGAGATAAGCTATGATTTATGTCTATGGGGAGGGGTTACTATCCACTTCTGCCTATGCTTAATTTGTAGAATTTCCCTTTCAATACATTGAAGATGACATTTGCCTACTATACAAAGAAGGTTTTTCCCCCCAACTCTTAAGTTACAAAATAAAAATAGAGCCAGATGCTGACTAGAGAGTACAATTCTTTGAAGCAGAAGTCATTTTTTTCTTTCTGTTTCTGTGTAGTACCTAGCCCAATGCGGTCATAACACAGGCGTAGTAATTGTGGGAAGAATATCTCCGTATTCTAACCTAGGTTATTTTTAAGGTACAAAGCCCAAAAGACAAATAAAAATGCAAAATTTATCTTTTTTTTCCCATCTTATAAAGTTTGGGGACAGACTAAGTTTTTAATGTTTTGGGGTTTTTTTATTTTTTTGCAAGAGGAGTATATTTTCCTTTTTGGAATCTACCTTTCCCCATGAGTCATTAGAGAATGACTGGAAAAAAAATGGCAGAACTAGTGGGAAGAACTATTAGAAAATCTACAGTGAAGACTGAAAGGTAAAAAGTAAAAGAAAAACACTTAAAGCGGAGATTTTAATGACTAAATAGATACCTGCATGTGTGCAAAATAAGGCAAGGAATGTGGTTAAATCACAATGTAATGCAATGCAGAAAGAAGTGAAATCACTTTAAACAGTCTAGCTCAGGTTATAGTAACACAATAGACCCCATAGTATGGAGTTCCGCATGGGATAATTTACCCTGACAAAAAGTTAAATGAGTTGGCTGAGGCTGAATGGTGTAATTCTGCACTGCTCTGCAGCGCAGGCATCTGCAGACTATGTTATGATTTGGTTACAAGGCCTTTATTTGTATAAATTACATCTCATTTCATGCATGTGTTCTCTCGCTGACATTGGTGGCCCCAGCCTGAATTGCCGCACTGCAATGGTGGCATGAAAATTTCAGCACTCAGCCTAATCCCTCCCACCTTGTCTGTTTTATCTGAACCGTTGTTTGACTAGCTGTCACTACGGGAGATGCACAACCGACTTCGGTAGGTATTTGCAAACCTGAAGTTGCACTGTAGCTTGCCTACTTTGGGGCATTATCAATTAGATCTTGGTCCAGACTGGCATAAAACTGAATATTAACATTCTGGTGGCATTATCCTGATGTTTTGGGAGAAATGAGACCATTTCTCAATGAAATTCTTCAGTGAGGTTTGGATGTGTGTATCTTGTGGGGGCTTGCAGGGAAAGCTACTTAAAGGGTTAATTGTATTTCAGGTACGATATGGCTCATCTGTCTAAGCTTGTGCTGTAGCTCTGTGCCTCAGGTCAGGGATAGGTACTAAAGAAAGCAGTGTTAGAAGCCCTTATGCACATCAATGTTACATAAATATGAGTGAGTAAGGACTGCAGATCAGGTCAAAAATTCCCATGGGTCTGTATCTGCCATTGTGCTCACCTCAACATCTGTGACAAGAATTCAGAGTCCTTGAGTTGCAGAAAAAAATTACAGTGAGTGTGAAGCAAGGCAAATCTAGACATAGCTATAAAAATTAAAGTCTTGTCTGGTTTGAGGCTGGGAGTTAAATCCAAAGATCCCCAGTTCTGGAGTTCTCCTATTTGGTATTTTAGTTTGTTGGGCAATGGGTTGTCAATGGTGTCAATGGACATAGATCCACATTCAAACTTTCCTGAATTAAAGAGAAAGCATAAATGAAAAAGACCGTTTTGGGGTTCTGAGGATCACTATCCCTCCATTACACAAAGGGTAGGTTTGTGGCGAAAGCACTGCAAAAAGTAAGCAAGACTCCACGTTCTGTTCCTAGTACTACTAGTGACCTTCATATATGTTGGTTTTGAAGGAGATATTTATAGTACGTAGTTCCCTTTCTTTGTGGTTGGAATAATGTAGCTTTTCCTACCCGATAGGTGTGTTTGGATAATTGCATTGAATGCTGAGATGCCACAGTGATGTGGCACCTCAGAGAAATCATTACAAATAATTTTAAAGGCCTGAAGATACATTATTCCTAACCAAGAAACGACAATTATTTTAAAAATATTAGGTCTTATCAGTTCAATGCCATGAAGAAAGTCTGTATGTTTCCCTGTTAGAGGCATACTCAGAAGATATTTTTCATACGGTATTTGCAATTAAAGCCATTAAAGAGCAAATCTGCTTTTCTCTGGCAGGCATGAGTAGCCAAGGTTGTCGCACAAATTTCTTCCCTCTCCTCACCGCCTTCTTTGGGATGCAACATTTTCCAAAGGGTACATCAAGAACATTTGGTCATTTGCAGTTTCCCAGTTCAAATGGGCTACCAGTGACACAGGAGCTGATGACTTCTAGCATCAAGACTTAAAAATAATTTCAATTCCCATTGAGTTAACTTGAACAGATAAACCATCGTTTAATAAAATGTTGTCAAGATAGAAGTAGTTTTCCATCTTAACATGAGGGGAAATTGTATATTAAATCACATAATATCTTGATAGCTTCCATGTCCAGATCTTTGGTTGTTAAATGATTAAATGAATCAAACTACTTTTGCTAATAGAGAACTTTGCCCACAATTCACTTTTCTGCAATGAAGTTATTTTTATGCAAAGGAAAACAAACTCTTGTGGGGGGAAAAAGGGAGCAAAAGAAAACTTTTATCTTCTTTATTGCATGTGTTTATTGAAGAATTTTTAAAGTGTTTTTTTTTTAAGGTACCACTTTGGGACCATGTTTATATTCAGTTTATATTTGTTCAGACTTCTGTGTCCCTTTTAGTTTGGTGTTCAGAGGGGGGCTTCTTTCAGCTCACTGACTTGTGTATTGTACTGGGGAATTCAAAATTAGTGTCCTGGGCTGTGACTTTTTCTGCAACCTAAACCCATGGCTACATAATCAGCAGTGTTTGTACTCATAAAAGAGGGGGTCTGGACATGGAGAAGTCAGAGCAGAAGCACTATGAAAGGTTCCTCACTGCTTCATATTACTTTCTACAGTGCTTCTTCCCTGCTCCTTTCCCCCTCCTCCCTCCCTTGTTCCCAGTTATGTCTAATTTGGAGATGGCAAAAGCAGCCATGGAATGATTCTCTTACTTCATCTTCTATACAGATGGGCAGAATCTCTTCAATGAGCTACCGCTTCACCTCAGCAGAAAGGGTGCACAAAAAGACTCAGAGCCATCTGCAGAGGACTAGGCCTCATCATCCCTGAAAGACCTTCCATTTTAGAGGTGTACTTACCGTCACTGTCCTTGCAGACCATGCAGAATCAAATCTCCTGCCCATCCTTCTCCGCAGCCTCTCCCCAGGTAAGGCTTCTATAACTAGAAAAGAGTCAAAGCTTCAGCGTGGGTAGGTTTGTAGGACTCTGAGAGGGTCATCAATTCCAGCTTGAAGATTCAATGCCTTCATTGGTAGGCATACAACTCTGCCAGGTGGCTAGGAGATAACAACATTGTAGAGCAACTTGCTTATTCTCCCAAATAATCCTTCATTTTGTGTGTGTGTGTGTGTTTGCTTTTTTGAATGTACTGATTTAGTCTAAAAGATTAAACTGTTTAATAATGGTAGGTAATGTAAGCACCTGTTAGCTTTTATATTCTCAAGTCGTGCTTCTAAAGAGTTCAGAAATTGCAAGCTTTAATTCCAGAAGAGTTGGGGGGGGGTTGGTGTTTTTTGGGGTTTTGTTTGGTTGGTTGGTTTTTTAATTGTAATCTAAAGCAATGATTTAGTGGGAAGCATCTGGATGTTGATGGTTATGTGGGGTTTTTTTTGGTTTTTTGTTGGTTTTGTTGGGTTTTGTTTTTTGGGGTTTTGTTTGTTTGGTTGGTTTTTTTATTGTAATCTAAAGCAATGATTTAGTGGGAAGCATCTGGATGTTGATGGTTATGTGGGGTTTTTTTTGGTTTTTTGTTGGTTTTGTTGGGTTTTTTGTTTGTTTTCCCTTAATATTGGAATGTGATTAGCTATACCATTCTTCCCCTTATTTCTCACTGTTAATTGTTATTCTTATGTATTGTGGGTAGAAATGAATGCATGGACAAAGGTTTTGGTAGAAGATGTGAAAAAATTAGGTCTCGGAGATTGGAATGAAATACAGATTGGAAAGTCAGGACTGGACAATTATTTCCCCATTCACTTAGTCTGGGTGATGTCTTTGTCAGGCATGCAGTGTTGGAATAGTTGTGATAGGAACTAAATTAGCTGCTTACTCTTTCCAGCATGAAGAATTGACATGTTGAATATCACCCAAGGGAGTGGGATGGTTTTTAAGGTTTAGGACCTGGCAGTTAATGTGATTTTTGGAGTATCTAACTGACAGGAGTGAAGGATCATAATATTTCTCTTCCCATGGAAACCTTATTTTTCTTTCTGCAGCCTTGATTCTCTAACTGACCAAATACTGAAAAATGTTGAAGTTGAGGCAAGGGTAATCAGACATGTTATTGTTACTTGTCATTAAGTTATTCAGGCTTGTTTGAAAATTACCAGACTCTGCCCAGCTGCAATGTTGAGGTCCAAGCAGTGGGCATTATTTACCTGTATCAGGGAAACATTCTTGAACTATACTGCTGTTCCTGGGCAGATGTCTCATTCTAGAAGACACTGATGCTCCTTTTTGGATATCAGGCTATGGGAGCAAATCCTGTCTGGGTAGGTCCTCTAACCCCAGCCTTTCCTGATCAGTTTTTCATTTCCTAGGCCGAACTGGTAAGTTTTTCATTCTAACATTCAGGACAGGATTATACCTTAGCAGGAGACTTGACTTTAGCTGATGTTTTGCTTTGGGTCTTCCAACAATGAATTACTTTCTTTTTCTCTGTGAGTCATATTATTGGCTTGCTGGGACAGTAATAGCTAGATTCATCAGAAGTTTAGTTTTTGCCTTTTTTTTTTTTTTTTTAAATAGGTGAGGTCAAAGAAAAAAAGGATTGCCTGCTGTCTTGCGTTTATACCTAAAAGCCTCAATGGGCATTGTTTTGGTTAATGTGGTTTGCCTAAAATGTGGGTGAGTTTATGTTAGGCTCTGTATATCTGCGCTTTTTCTACATCACTGGTTCCTCATTGCTTCAATATTAATAGCAACTGTCATGCAAGAGACCAAAAAACATCTTTAATGTATTCTGGTGAGCTCTCTTTGTGGCTGCATTGAGCTTTGAAATAGTTACACTCTTATTTCTGGAAGAAATGAGCAGTCTCATAAAAGAGCAAAGTAATAGGGAAATAGGCCCAAGTACTCCAGCCGTCTCTTTCACATACTTCAGAATTTACTTTATTCTGGGTATAGCTGTTTAAAATGCAATAGCCTTTTCTTGCCTACAGTTTCTTTCTCTCATTTTCTTTTCATGGGTTTACACTGATCATGCAAAGTCTGACTGACTTTTTATGGACGTAGAAATAAAAAGTTGCTGCATAACACTCTGATCTGCTACAGTGACTGGGTTGACATTATGATGGTTTGGATCCCAGTAGCTGCTCTTGAAAATGTGGTTGCCTTGCAGGCTGTCAGACCCTGAGAGTACAGATGGATGTCTGATGTTCAGTCTTCTCTAATTTGAGCTTGCATAGGCAAATATCTGCCTCCATTAAAACAGATACTGCCTGGTAGATGCAGAAGATCACGTGTCTCTGAGCTGTGCAGAACTTCTAAAATTCTTCAAAACCGTGGAGCCTTCTGTCTAGGAAATACCTATCCGTCTGTGTAACAGTCCCTAGCAGACTGGTGATTTTAATCATTGGCAACAGGGACAGAAACTTCTCCTCTTCCTCTGCCTTTCACTGAAGGATCATCTTGAGCTGGAGTTTGCTAAAGAAATTCAGCACTGAAAGCATGTTGCCACAGGGCTTGACATACCAGATTTCAAAGAGCCACACTGCTCTACATCTTTATTGCCTCTCCTTTTACAGGTCAAGACAGCTACAGAACACTGCCTGAAGTGACAGTGATGAATTATGTAGTATTGCTGTTAGTGTGAAATGGAGTGGCTATAATGTAATATGTAAGCATCTTAAAAACATGAACCAATTCACCAATGACAGATGTGGTGATGAACGTGGGGAATTAAAGTAAATAGCATTGTGTGTAAGCAATCAATGATTTGCAACAATAAAACTTCGTGATGTGAGTCCTTACATTCTCTATTGACTCACACCTGGATAATTACCCTGTCTAACCTCTTACCCAAAAGCCTTGGGCCTGCTGATCTTCCTTCTGCTGCTGTAAGCCCTGTCCTTGCAAAACTATTTATACTTGGCACTTGATTTTTCTCAGCTGTCCTAAACATCTCATACTTGGGAAAAGCCAAATTATCTGGTCTGATGGGTCTCACTTGCATAGACCGAATGTCCTTCCTCTCTAAAGGCACAAGGTAGTAGGAACAGTTTCCATGTTTCAGAAAGAACAGGTTTCCAGATTTTCAGGAACTTGCTAAATGGTGCACAGAGCAACATCACTTTTGTCTTTGAAAGGTCTGATGATAAGGGTGGATGGTAAACTGCAAGGAGTGCTGAGGGCTGAGAACAGTCTCTTGCTTGAGAACAGTTTGGGAACCTTGATCTTGATTTTTCTAGCCAGCAGTTCTCAATCCATGTCTTTGGAGTTGTTGTTTGTTGTTAAAACAACCAAACAAACCAAAACAAAATCACAAACACATAAAAAAATACAACTAAGGCCTGTGATCCACCTTATCCATTATCTTTTCTCTGACGGTGTCCAATGTTTCAGAAGGAGAATGCAAAAGATCTGTGTTCAGTTGTTTGTGTATATTACTTACATTTGCTATCATATTCTTCCCAGTTAACTACTGTGGTTCTGAATATCTTCTTCCTTCATAAAGCTTCAGAATTCTTTGAATTAAGAATTAGAAATCTTACTGCATTGTTTTCTGATGTAACTCTGGTTTGGGAGGAAAGATCACTAATAGTGGAGATGAAGGAAGAGTGCTTTGAATAAAAGAAGAGTAAAAATTGAAAAATTTTTGCAAGACCATTTTTAAGCAACGTTCATTCTTTCCCTCCTCCCCGCTTTCAGTTCCTGAATTGCCTCCTCTTCTGCTCTGCTTCAAATGCCATCCTCTTCTCCTTTAATCTATTCTTTCATTGTCTAAACTTTCCTAATCACAGAATGGTGTTAGAAGGGACCTCTGGAGACCATCTAGTCCAACCCGCCTGCTAGAGCAGGTTCATCTGGAGCAGGTTGCACAGGACTGAGTCCAAGCAGGTGTCCAGAGAAGGAGACTCTACACCTCTCTGGGCAGCCCGTTCCACTGCTGTCAGCCTCACAGTAAAGAAGTTTTTCCTCATGTTCAGACAGAACTTCCTGTGTTTGAGTTTGTGCCCATTGCCCCTCATCCTGTTGTTAGGTACCACTGAAAAGAGTTTCGCCCCATTCTCCTGACACCCACCCTTAAGATATTTATAAGCATTGATGAGGTCCCCTCTCGGTCTTCATTTCCTAAGGCTAACCAGCCCCAGCTTCCTCAGCCTTTCCCCACAGGAGAGATGCTCCAGTCCCCTCATCATCTTTGTAGCCCTTCACTGGGCTCTCTCCAGTAGTTCCTAGTCTTTCTTGAACTGCGGAGTCCAGATCTGGACATGGTACTACAGATAGGGCCTCACTAGGGCAGAGTAGAGAGGGAGAGGAACCTCCCTCAGCCTGTTGGCCATGCCCTTAATGGACCCCAGGGTGCCATTGGCCTTCCTTGTCACAAGGGCATGTTGCTGGCTCATGGTTAGTTTGTCATGCACCAGGTCATTGATGTATAAATTGAACAAGACTGAGCCCAGTACCAGTCCCTGGGGAACACCACTAGCTACGGGCCTCCAACTAGACTCCGCACCACTGATCACAACCCTCTGAGCTCTGCCATTCAGACCATTCTCAGTCCACCTCACTGTCCACTCATCTAGCCTGTGCTTCCTGAGCTGACCTATGAGGATGTTACAGGAGACAGTGTCAAAAGCCTTGCTGAAGTCAAGGCAGACAACATCCACTGCTCTCCCCGCATCCACCCAGCCAGTCGTGCCATCC
>KL274524.1:1492-31733 GCA_000699545.1 Podiceps cristatus | reverse complement strand
TTTTGTGCTTTTTCAGATAAGAATTGAAAAGAAAGGAAGGTGAAAAGTGCAGGAAGCTTGTTTCTGACAGCAAGAGCTTACTCTGAATGACATTCACAGGGGCAGCCAGCACTGGCTGTTCTGAGAGCTTAGGAAGTTTAGGTGAAAAATATTTCTTAAAGAAACAACTATGTGACCATATAATTATTAACATGGCATGCAGTTGCTTTTTAAAAGCAATTCCCTCCCCTCCCACCCTTGCTGCAGTTCATATGGGTGGGAATTGCCATTTTGCCAGTGTTCCTGGTGTCACTTTAGTATTACTGTTGCACAGAAAATATGAAATCTCTCTACTTACATATGCTAATTTTAATTTTTGTGCCCTGTTTTCTTGAACAAATAGAAGGAGAAGGGAAAGAAAGAAAAGGAACACGGTGAACATTGCTTTAGTATAAAGTAGAAACACTATGCAGGTAGATATAGTACATACGATACAATACATATGCAAATAGATGTTTTGAATAGCTTGGATACAGAGACGTATTATTAACTCTACTTGAGCATAGATCCAATAAAACTGTAATGTTCAAACTTATCTTCTTGAATATCTGTATCTATTGCTGGGTACATTTGGTTAAGTTGAAGTCTACCTAGCCGACTCTGTAATTATTCGGAGTTTCTATTTTGAAAACTTCCTGTTTAAAAGAAAAAAAAAAGATTATGAAAAACTGAAATATTCATGAAAGCAAAAATATATAACATATTTTTATGGAACACTTTGAGACAGTAGCTGAGTATATAGTAGCAGTATGTTTAATGTAATTTCACTTTGAATAATAGTGTTTGGAGAATGCAAATACATTCAAGACTTGATGATGGAAGAGCTGAAGGATCTATGCTATCAAATATTCTTTTAAAGTAGTATTTACAAAATATTATGTTTTCCAAAAAACCTTAAAAATATATTGTTTGCAACTTGTAATTTTGGGGGCACGTGGTTTATGCTTGGGTTTTCAAATGTTTACAGGATGTTCTGACTCCCATTTGCCGTATGCATGTGCCCATGGAGCAGCGTCTCCAAGCTCAGTTTTGAATCTGCTGCTTTTGCCAGTGATAATTGCAAGACTGTAGAAATACACAAAATGCATCCAGACACATTGCTAAGTTAAAAATTGGTTATTATGAATTATTAATTGTGATTAGTCATGATCTCTTCACTTGATACAGTAGTTGATAAAATTGATTAAAAGTAAGATATTTGCTTACATACTGGTATTATTTCTGAATTTAGCAGTGTATGCATCACGCTCAAGTTGTCAGTCTTTTGCTTAGAATGTGCAAGAATTTTTTTTCTTTATCTTTCATTCTCTTTCAGTATAATATGCCCTTTTCGCTTATCTCATAAAGTTTGCACTCGTGCATATTTTAAGATCAACTCAAGCAGAAAGATGTAAGATGTAAAATGTATAGCTTTTTTCTAAGAGTCATTTGGTCACTTTGGCTCTTTAGCTTTATTAAAGGTATGCTGTCGTCTCGGCACTGTCCAAGGCCTGGAGTTGTGAGCTTTCTTCATGTCAATTAAATTGCCTGTGTACTTTAACTGTAACTGTTATGTCTTTTAATTTATGCTTTTTAATTTATTATATTGCTTTTTTGAGCAATATGAGAGGAGTGCAGAATGATAGAATATTCATTGCATTCCTCATGCCAAATAGAAAATATAGTGCAAATATTCATTTCATTACACTGTCTCTCAGAATAGGTTTGATACCAATCCAATACACTGATTTGGAAACAGTATTAGAGTTTATAAATGTTATTGTAAATAGAGGTAAGAAATATAGATGTTAGAGTCAGTGAGCTTTTGGGAAGGCTTCTCACAGTGCCACCTCCTACGTGTTGTAATTTAGCTCTTGGTGGGTATGCAGCACTGGATAGATGATGAGACCAACTTTTAAATTCTTTAGCATGACAAGTTGTTTCACCTGTTCAGAACACTTTTTTCAATATTATTCTTATGTAACCTAATGGGCTAAATAAAATTTATCAGTGCCTGGAAACTTACCCTCTCTTAGATTTCTTTTATCCTTTATCAGTGTGCAAAACTAATGAGATTAAAGATTTAGGACAAATCAGATAGGGAAATTTATTTTTGGAATTCATTGTCCTGTATTACCAGTGGGAGTTGTAAATAGGTTGTCCTAGTTCTGCCTCCTTTGTAAGAATATTAGAATTTTATATTATGAATCAAAAAATAGCATTAATATAAGAGAAAAAGTTTAAAGGAATACGTTTTAAGGAATATATCAAGGAGATGTATTCCTTAAATTAAGTTAGCATGCAATTGCTTAAATTTATCTGATGGAATTTTGACATTATTTCTCCTCATCTTACTTCTCCTAGTAAGCATTTATCTCAGTCTCTGAACACATTTTATGTATATGTATGTAGTATCTTATTCCATTGGTGTTTGAGGTGATTTTTTTGGTTTTGTTTTTGCCCCCTTTTTTTTAATTGTTCGATCCTCTTCCTGAAAGTGTTTTCTAATATACTTTAATCATTGGCCTGTTGTTTACTCTATACAGTCTATAGGCTTTAGGAAGATACTGAATTATCCTCTGTAAAGCTGCTGTGCAATCTGAGTGTAGATACCAGATGTGATGGTATTGCTTAGGAACCTGCATAAACAATCCTATTGCTTAAGTTGTGTGGGTAATATTAGAGGGGTTTGAGGGTCATAATTTTCTTACCAGTTTCATGCTTCCTTTAAGTGTGGAATATAATCCATGTTTGGTGGTTTTTGTGGGTTTTTTGGTTGTGTGTGTTTTTTTTTTTTGTTAAATAAATCTGTAGGCTTGGTTTTGCAAAACTTCTCATCCAGTGGAGTTGATAAAAATTGTGGAGATTAGGATGAGTAGGCTTGTATGCAGTCATTCTTTTTGCTGTTATCTCTCTTTTTTCCATGGTTACTTAGCAGGCGGCTTTGCAATATTTTTAGTTCTGATAGGATCTATCTTTGTTAGGACAGTCTTAACTTGTGTACAGCTCCATTGTCATTAATTTGATTCTCTTTAATTTTTTTTTTTTTGTGAGATTGTCTAGGAGCAGCAATATACAATAAACTGCACAAATAAGAAACTAAAATTTCTGCTCTGAAGGGCTGTCAGTTAAATAGACAAGATGCACAACTAATGGAAGAGAGATAATCAGCTGTTCCTCACTACACATTTCCTTACAGATGAGTGGGTTGTCTGATTGCAAGTCAATGCTGTGTGATATCCACAATCTTACAATTATTGCAGAATTGTAGCTTTCTTACTGCATCTGCTATTTTATTGGTACAGGAGGTCATGATACTCTGTTAGCTTGAACTCCAGAAACACTATGCATGTATTTTGTGGGATTGTTTTTGTTGGGTTTTTGCTTTGTTGGGTTTTGTGACATTTTTGGTTTTGAATAAGCTTGATGATTTTTAAGACTCCTTGTGATAGTAAACTAAGCACAGAATTGATTGTATCATTTGGTCCTTATTTTAGAGTGTATATTTATCTTGCTCTTTTTAAACTGTTTTTGTCTAATGATTTCTTTATCCTGTTTATTTTTTTATTGTCTGATTTTGATTTTATAATTTATTAACAATAAACTTGTGTTAGTGTGTAGTGAAAGGCCATTGGTAGACTTGCAGTTAAAAAAACAAAGAAACCCCCAAACAAACAAAAAACCCCTCCAAACAAACCCAAAACACTTTAACCAAGTTAGAAAAAAATGATTAGAGAAGTATCTTCTGTCTTATAATTTAGACTCTTTGAATTTTCTCTCTGGTGAACCATCAAGTAATGTCCTCCATGGATGGGTTTCCTGAGTCAGGTGTTTCATTGACCCAGCAAACATCTTAAGACTTGTAGTTCTGAGGGATAGACTTGAATATTACTTAGCTACTGTCTTAAGCAACTGTAATTGATCTTTAAGTTTTTGAGGTTCTGATGTCTACATCAATGTTCTATGTCTTTTCTATAACCTTAGAAATGATGGCGGATGATTTAGACAAATTTATTGAAGATCAGAAGGCCAAGTTGGCACAAGATAAGGCAGAACTTGAAAATGATCCACCTTACATGGAAATAAGGGTAAAAGTATTAAACAGTTTTCCTGAATTTAAACAGTTCTATTGCTAAAGTCTTGATTTAAGCTTGCTTTTACTGTATTCTTAAAACTGTTTTTGTTGTTAAAGTATATATTAAAGATTTATCTATTCAAAGTAACTTTTAACTTAAATACCTCATATCTGTATTTAGGTAGATTTTTAAAAACCCATTTGCTACCAGGCATACACAGTAACATTTGTATTTTATAAGTAGGAAAACTCTTGTAAATGGTTATTATTGTTCTTTCCCTCCTCCCTGGGGAAGATGACTATCAGGGGTCTGCTCTCTGCCCACTCCAGAGCATGGGTGTTGTGATGGGGATGGAAGGTGTGAATATCCTCAAAATTTCTGTTAGTGGAAACTAGGAAATGTAAAAGGCAAATTACTCAATCCACTTGATTAAACAAAATCTGTTCTTATCACAATTTTCCTATTAGAAATTTTAGTGCCTAATCCTAAAGCTATAAAGATTTCATAATTTGCAGGTCACCATTAAGTTGTTTAATAGTGCCAGTACCTGGCAAAAAGTTATATCATTTGGACTCGATGATCTTAAAGGTCCTTTCCAACCAAGGGATTTTGTGATTGTATGTCTAAGTGATTCAAGCTATCTAAGTTTTGATTAAAAAGTT
Source organism: Podiceps cristatus (assembly GCA_000699545.1). NCBI lineage: Eukaryota > Metazoa > Chordata > Aves > Podicipediformes > Podicipedidae > Podiceps > Podiceps cristatus. The sequence goes on along the minus strand of KL274524.1, from coordinate 26,977 downwards.
TTGATTTGTCTGTCGTTTGACTTGCAAAGCCCCAAAGAGCTTGAGCTTTTAACAACAATTAGAATACAGAATTTTCACTCCCTTTTTTGTTTCATCAGAAGGTTGAGAATTCATTTTCCCCCTTCTGTGGTTACTATAAGTATTTTTACCTAGTTACAATAATTCTCTCCAGAAAGTTTTATTGATTCACCCCAGAAAGTTAATTCTTAGGGTGCTGTGAGATGTTGGGTTTCCTTATTTTTGCCTTTTCTGCTCAAAGCAAGTTTAAAGAGAAGGAGAATGTTTCCAGCCTATAGTTCAATAAAGCTGTATAGTTCATAAGCTGTATGATGAAAGTGTAGTTACATGGAACAGGTGTGTTAAACTTGCCTTGTAGTACCCTGTAATTCTTTCATAGTTTTAAGTAGGGTACAGTAAGTCAAATCAGCCCCCATAAAAAAACAGAGAGGATGTGTAAACTATGAAATAATTGTGGATTATGACATGAAATACATTGGAAATATGTATTGTGATTTATGACATGGAATATATTGAATATATTGAAATATCTTGAACTAGTAATTCCTGTGTTTTAGAGTAGAACTACCTTTTTGGTAGTATTAGTGAAACGTATAACTTGCTTAATGTGTTAATCCAACGTCACTTCCAATCTCTCTATTCTCCAGTGCTAGTAATTATCTTTTATAATGTTGTTCTTATATGTGATATTTCTTTTACCTTGTGACGCAGCAAAGTGTTTTGTCTTGTTTTCAGAATAAGGAATCAGAGAGGCTTTCTGAGACTAGCAAAATGTTAATCTCCATGGCTAAAGAAAATATACCTCCAAATAGTCAACAGAACTATCCTTTAGGTATAGTATATTTTTTATATGTCTTCTAGCTTTAAGTAGCATTTAATTACTTTTGAGAATTTTTGGAAGGGAATTACTGCTTTGGATTTTAAATTAAAAGATGATCATTATAATTCAAGTGTATACTAATACTTCAGCTTCCAAATATTTTGGGATTATATGGAATTTTTTTTTGAGGGGGGGGGTGGGGGGGGTTGTGGTTGTTTTTTTTTTTTTTTTTAATAAGGAAAATATGCCAAGCACTTTCTTTTTCTTCTTGCAAAGGTAGCTCCATTTAAAAACCAACCAAACAAAACCAACTTGCCCCACATTCTTCCTGCCCCTCCCCCCCCCCAATCCAAAACCTAAACCCAACCAAAAACTACAAAAAGCTGCTTGCCAGTTCTTGATAGATGATCTGTTCTTTCCTGATGTGTTTGGGTGGAGCAGAAGCTTTGGAAGTCCATCTTTTGGTCTGGACTTTTCTGCAAAAGAGTGCTTTCCCTGTACTTTGTGCCAGGGAAGTAAAGATGTCTTTTTTTTTTCAGCCTCCAAGCTTCAGAGTCTTAGTCCAACTTGTCTAAAATGCACGCATTTTTATTTTAAATGCTAAGTGTCTTTTATATGTTTATGAATAGAGTCCTAAACTGATTGTATTTCTTTTGTAATTTTTTTATAATGTATTCATTTGTTATACAAGGAAAGAACAAACACATAGTTTTGGTTGAAATCTTAACCAAGTGAAATGATTAGAATTGTTTTGCTGTGATTATTGGTTTAATCACAGTTTTTTTAAAAAATATATAGAATTATAGATTAGTTTGTGTTGGAAGGGACCTTTAAAGGTCATCTAGTCCAGCTCCCCTGCAATGATCAGGGACATCTTCAACTAGATCAGGTAGTTCATGGGCCCACTTCTCAAACTTGTCCATGTCCCTCTGGATGGCATCCCATCCCTCAGGCATGTCAGCTGCACCACTCAGCTTGGTGTCATCCACAAGCTTGCCAAGGGTGCACTCCATCCCACTATGTCATTGATGAAGATATTACACAGCACTGGTCCCAGTACGGACCCCTGAGGGACACCACTTGTCACTGACCTCCGTCTGGACATGGAGCCATTGACCACTCCCCTCTGGATGCGACCATCCAGCCCGTTCCTCATCCACCAAACAGTCCATCAGTTGTATCCCTATCTCTCCAATTTAGAGAAGGATGTTGTGGGGGACCGGGCAAAAGTCCTTACAGAAGTCCGGATAGACGACACTTGTAGCTCTTCCCTGTATGCTGATGTAGTCACTCCATATATTGTCCTGTTTTCTTCTTTTCTCTGTGTTCTGTGTGATTTCTGTTTGAAAATGTGTGAAAATAGCATTCCTTTCTCCATTTTACTGATTCTGTAACGTGGCACCTTTCCTTACTTGTCTTACCATCTCCTTTCTGTGGCCGCTACTGTTTTTCCTTAGTTACACTTTTTACTCAGATTTGTCTTGACAGCATTAGAGCTTTTCTGTGTCCTACTTCTTGTTGATAGGTAAGTCTTCTCTTTCATGTGTAAACACTTTGCTTTTTTTTACCTCATTAACTTTCATAGTGCGCTTACTGTGATTTTGGTGTAATTCTGCAGCTTCCAGTGGGAGTAAAAGTTGTCCTTTTAAAGACGATGCATCAATGGATATTTGATGTTGTTTACATAATACCAATGTAATCTATTTTTTAAATACGTACTCTTGCTACATTTAATCTTATATCCCCTCTATAATTTTAACAGTTTGTGACCAGAAAAGTGCATATTTTAAATTAAAAAAATGGAGCCTGAGCTTGTGAATCTGGGGGCCTGAACTGATCTTAGCTGCATAAATAAAAAGTGTTTTTTATAAGGGTGTTGTATAAGTAGAACCTCCAGCTATCAGCAAGGCAAGCTCCTCTAAAACCTTTACAGGAAAACTTCACTAAAAATTACCTGAAATGGTAATTAAATATACCTTGCTGCCAGGAGTCATAATGGATTAACTTGATTAGAGTTGGCTGTGACAGACCACTATAACAGTTACGCTCTTTCAGTATTAAAATAATTTTATCTATTGTGGACAGCTTGTAATAGCACATACCATGTTGTGTTTATTATTACAAATTGGACTCCACTGTTGACACCTAAGCAGTAACACACACAATGAAGTATCACAGGTAAGGGGCATTCAGGTGGTCTTAAATGAAAAGCAAGGAGTAGGTATTGCTGTGTCCTGGTTTAACCCCAGCTGGCAAATGAGCACCACACAGCCTCTTGCTCACTGTCCCCCAGCGGGATGAAGGGAGAGAATTGGAAAGGTAAAAGTGCAAAAACTCATGGGTTGAGATAAAGACAGTTTAATAATTGAAATAAAATGATAATAACTTGTAATGAATAGGAAAATAACGAAGAGAGAAATAAACCCCAAGAAAGACAAGCGATGCAGATTCAAACAACTGCTTACCGCCAACTGACCGATGCCCAGCCAATCCCCAAGCAGTGCCCCCACCACCCTCTGCCCTGCCAGCCTCCTCCCAGCTTTATACGCTGAGCATGACACCACGTGGTATGGAATATCCCTTGGGTCAGTTGGGGTCAGCTGTCCCGGCTGTGCCCCCTCCCAGCTCCTTGTGCCCCCCCAGCCTCCTCGCTGGTGGGGTGGGGTGAGGAGCAGAAAAGGCCTTGGCTCTGTGTCAGCCCTGCTCAGCAGTAACGAGAACATCCCTGCGTTATCTCCACTGTTTCCAGCACAAATCCAAAATGTAGCCCCATACCAGCTGCTGTGAAGAAAATTAACTCTATCCCAGCCAAACCCAGCACATATAATAATAATGATTTGGGTGTTGAACACCTTTGGCTGCCTGGATGGTTGATACTATTGGCTGGTTCTGCTTTAAAGCAATGCAGTTTCCTTTGGGTTAGATTAGACGGGGACTTGTTCCTTGGTAACTGCTAAGTATGTTCTATAGTTCTAGCAGTAGTGTTGAGAATCAGGCCAAATGAAGTTACAGTTATTTCTCAACGTATTAAATGCATGCAAACTTTTATGTAAAAATGCATGTAAAATCTTAAGTTTTCTCTAAAAAAAAAGTTGTTGGTGTGATTAACAGAATGTGAAATGGCAAATAATAACAGCAAATATAGAATAAACAAAAGCAGAAAACCAGTGAGAAAGTATATCTCTTCCTTAGATGGAAAAGAAATTCAGACGAATTGTAAGCAAAATTAGAATGAATTTATGTTAACTGGAGTATTTTTGCCCTGCTAGGCTCCTAAATTAAGTTTTTGAGGTAGGTAATTTTCAGGTATCTCCTAAATCACTACCCATAATTGTTATCTCAGTGTTTTTCTGGTGGCCAACAAAAAGGTTTTCTGTAATAAAGTTAACTTTAAGTCCTCTTGTGTTTTAATACATCACGTATTTGAATCAAAGCACTTGATTCTCACTTCTTTTTCTGTGCTGAATTTTGCTGGCTTCTGTGAAGTTACTCAATGAATTTTCACTCTTGTGTGTGTTGCTTTTGATCCCCCCCCCACTTGTTTCCTATAGTTAATCCAACAATAATTTAAGGCAAGAGCAAGTAGCTGAAACAAACCATTTCCTCATCTGTATTCTATTCCTCTTCACACTTACCACTTTTTTTGAGGGTTGAAATGGTACATTATTTTTTAACAGAAACACTCACCTTATCTGGAAAATTAGGAGGAAAGTAACTTGCAGGTTGGAGAAGAAGCTCCTATGCAGATTTGGGTTAGTAGCTGAACTCTGCAAGCTGCTTCAAAATTGCATATGACGTATTTAATCAGGTATTGGGTCCTTTGGTTCTACAGAACAGCAAGCTGACTTGTGGTTTTTTGCTTGTGAGGATGCATTCTGATATAGCAGAAACTGTCTCAAGCCAAGCCAGCTAAGTCTATTTCTACTAAGAATATTACAACCTTTTATCTGGTTCAGTGGCAGAATGATTTCCAAGTTAGCGATTTTCAGCATTTATATAATGTAATTTTTAGTGTATAGACACTAATTAGTGCCCTAAACATTTAATATACTGGAGTCAAACAAAGTACCATGCAATAAGTTGGGACTGATGTAAATATCACTGTCATCCCTCTTTCTTGCTATTCGTTTTGCATAGACCACAACATATAGAAACGCTTACAGAAGGAGCAACAGGAAATTAAAAAAAAATCAGTTGCAATCTATGTCTCTTGCCTGGTTTTGGGGAATTCGCTAGTTCTCTGTGGAGAGTGGTGAACGTGTTTGCAGAGGTGGGATTCTGGGGCAGAGGATATTTCTTATAAAGTACTTTATAATGCATTTTGGGAACAACAAACAACTTGCATAGCATTGTATTTTAAGAGTGCAGCTGTTACAAGGCCTGACAGTAATCTTGGAAAAGTACTAACTGTGTGGTTTGGGCCTACTACAATTTAAAACACTGAAGGGGAAAGAAAAAAAAATGAGTCGTCTTATCATAAGGTCAGATTCCCTCTAGTTGTGTGGAAGCCAACTACTTTTTGTGTGTTTCGTGCTAAACAAATAGCTTGTTCCTTTCTAGTTCCTACCTAACTGTGTTTATCACATTTAGCTTAAAAACATACTTAGCTTAAGCACTTACTTAAGCAAAGTAATTTATAAACTAACATGTCAAAGAAGAGAGATTTCCTTTGAAATATACATTGATAAAGTAAATAGTATAAAATAACCTAAATACTGTACATATTTGCCAACCTATCCAAATTAATTCAGTTTATGTTGTGTGTTTTTTTTTTTTTTTCTAGTGAGGAGAAAAAGCACAAGGACTAGAGGAAAAATAATGCCAAAAAACCCAATCCATTTTTGTAGAATGCTTTCCACCCAACTACTCACACAGAGAAAGTGTTTTTTATTTCAGCTGTTTTGTAATTACTAGTTGCATAGTTCATTTTTTTTGTTGTTGCTGATGTCTAATAAAAATCCAGATGTATCTTTTACAGTATATGCTTTGTATTAATACAAAATGATAGAATAATATTTAATGGAATTATACTTTCAGGTGATTATGGCTTGAGTTTACCTCTTGGAGAAGAATATGAACGAAAAAAGCATAAACTCAAAGAGGAACTTCGACAGGATTATAGGCGATATCTTTCTCAGGTAAAGCTTCTTGTCTGGTTGCCGGAGTTTAGTGAGTCTTAAAATGACTCTCATTTCAATCGGACAACACTGAATAAAATTTATGGAAAAATCTTTGCAAGAAGGCATTCATTATGAGTAATGGCTGATTTCAAAGACTTTCAAAAGTAAAAGTAATTTCCAAATGTCACCACTAGGAAGGGTTATATATTTTAGGCTTCTACAGATCTTATTGCCATGAGACTACATATTACTTGGTACATTTTATTCTGGATACTTTTATTTATTTGTCTCTTTACTTCTTTCTTAGTTTCTTTTCAAGAATTTAAAATATCATCTGTTACTTCCTTAATTACTTATGTATTTTATGGTGTGTAATTCAGGTAAGAATATTCCTCTAACTGGTGTGACTCCATTTGCCTTTTTTTTTTTTTTTCAGTTTTAGAAATAAAAGAACTTTGATGTTCTGCTTAGCATGATTTATTAAATGCCACAGTAAATTTAAAATTGAAATGTTATGTATGAAATGTCATAATCTTGGGAATATTCTGTATCCCTTCTTAATGTGTCATGTTCTAGTTAAAAATTCAGGAGCCAAATAATTTCTGCTGTCTGAAAATGCTAATTGTCAATGCCTTTAGTTCTTAAAATGAAAGAATGGATTGGCTTTAAGAACAGAAATCTTTAAGTCAAATATTTTTGAATGAAAGACACTTTTTGAATAGTATCTTTTCCCTGACTTTTAGGGTATATCACAGGCAAAAAGAAAGGTAGGGTGCCTGCAATATCCATTTTTTTCCTTCAAATTAGTGGCTTTTTGCTTTGTGCTCTTTGAACTTAAAAAAATCATTACTTTTTTGTGCTTTGTGTGTTTGTGCATGCTGTAGTGATTAGTTGTGATTAACAGCATTGTTTGCATTGTGCAAAATGATTGCTTATATTTATTATTTTCCATTAATAAGATTTTAAAACACTCGTTGATTTCTTTTTTCCTTTGCAGTTGCTATTGTTGCTGTCTAATGCTGTATCTACAAAAGTTTTTCGTTTAGTAGATGTTTGCTTCAATGCTTATCAGTTACTTAGGTGTTATGAGTTCAGATATTTTTTTTTCCCCCTTGATACACTTATTATTTTACTCCAGCTTTATAAAGTAAGTTCTGAAATACTATGTCATCAGAACCAGTATCAGGGCTTTTTTCTTCCCTGTCCCACTGGAAGGTCTGATCAGTGGTGCTTAGGAAAGCAGTAGAGCCAGTTATTCAGCATCTAGTGGCCAGAATGCAAGAATACAGGCATTTTTTAGGAAAAAATAATACCAGAGGCACATCTTTGGAAGCTTCATTCAACTACAGTAATCTTCAAATTTAATGCTGCCCATCCAGGTTGTTTAAACTGAACAATTTCAGTAAAGGACCATGAGGTAATGGGATAGAAAACACAAACTTCTGTTCTCTTTTGGGCTTTGAATAACATGCATATGATACAAATTAACTATATTAGCATGCAATGGAGTTCCTGAATAACATAGCAATAGCAGGATTAACTTGCTTATTAACCTCTAACCGAAATGTTGCTTATATAACTGTTGTTTCTTGTATAATCTGAAATTTCAGATTAATTTCCAAATTAGAATATTGTGTTAAAACTTAGTGGTTTATAATTCTCACCAAAGTACCCAAATAATAGCATTTTTATATTAACTTTTAGTATTTTATTCTCAATTGAACTTCAGTTTTACAAATTTAGATTTACAAAGATTTTTTTAACGTGATACAGGTTAGCTATATTAAGCTTGTTAAGCTCAAGGAAGAGATAGGATAACAATCTCTAATTTCTTTTCCCCACATAAAGAGAGAGTGCAACTCTTAGCAGCAATCATGGTGATAATATTTTGCTTAGTAACTTGCTTAGTCATGTTTATGTAGAAAATACGATTTCTGTATCAGCTTCTGATTTCTGGTGAATAGCTTTTTAAAATCTGAAGTAGTCTCTACAGATGTGTTGAAAGTGTGAAAAGAATTAGACAATAATGAGGATAGCGATTCGTTTACTTTTTCTAGTATAAATAACTTAGTTCTCCATATTAATCTAGTTGTCTCTGCTTGAATATTTGCATGGTTATTAAATCCCTGAAATCTTTTAATGTGTAGTTGTGAAATATAATTCATAATGTGGTTTTGTACTGGAACAGGTAGAGCTCTTACTTATTGATATATATGCCTCTAAGCTTTTAAGCTATGTTACAACATGGATAATGTAAAGAAACAATACCATATCTAACCCATTGCTTTCATCATCCCATGCCACACAAATAGATGATCTTTTGATTAAAGATAATTTAATAAAATTATCAATAATAAAACATGCTTGTTTGATGATGCCCTGGGGATGCTTTTAGTAAATGAGTGATGTATGAAGAAGCCACTACACCTGGAAGCTAAGGATCTGTTCCAGCCTTGCTGTTTGGTTTGGAAGGCTCATACCTTGACTTGCTGCTGGCCCAGTTTCCAAGCTGTGGCCCAGGGAGCTGTATGAAGCAACAACGTAGTGTTTTCAATGGGAAGTTCTGTTCTGAAAATGACTTTATTATCTTGAAAAGTTTGGGGGTTGCTGTTGTAGGAAACAATGTTGAGATGCAGAGTGGTGACTGTGCTAGTATTGGCATGGATTCCATCTATTAAAATAAGAGGTAGGCATATGTTTTCTGCAGTTAGAAAAAGACATTTTTTTATCTTAGATAAGGGAGTGTCTTGGAAAACTTCTCTTATGCTTGTACAGATGCTTGTGCTTATGCTTCTTGCTTTCAGGAGAATTGAATAATGGTGGGGTTAGTTTGAATAAAAATCTTGTTTTACTATACAGAGTCTAATTTATGTAATCTTTGTCATAGTGTAACAGGGAAGAAATGTGACACTTTCAAACTCAATCCCTCAGCATTCATTGACTTGGCTTTATTTGTGTGTTCTAAGAACATCCCACGTTTTGAAAATGTAAAGGTTGTCTACAGTCTTTTATTTCATTAAATTGATCAGGTTTAGTTCAGAAATATAATTCCTAGCAACAATTTAGCAAGTAAGATTTGATATTTTAAAATATATTTAATGATGATTTTTTTTTTTTTTTTAAAATGTAGAAAAATTATCTGACTACTGGTGAAGTAGATCCATATACTCAGGGATTATCTCTTCCTATTGATGAGCGAAGGTCTGCCAAGGTAAATATCTGGAGGAAATTAGGTAAGCAGTGTATAACTTGAAAATGAACCTGGATGTTTAAACTGTTGTGGAAAATATTTCTGCTTATTTTTTTGTTTGTTTTGTTACACTGTTTACAAATGAATGTTTTTTGAAGTGGTGGTGGTTAAATAATTTTCAGAAAAGTAAATTCTGTAAATTTTGGTGGTTTGTTTTTGGGTTTTTTTTTGTTGTTTTGTTAATTAACAGACTTTTTTAATTCTGGGTTACTCTAATTTGTTAATAAATAGATGTGTAATTCTGTATTGATACCAGCTTGAGGTTTGCTCCTTCTAATTCACGACTATGGGGCATTTGGTTTGTTCAGAAGCTCTAGTGGTTGTGCTTGTGTTTTGTCCAGCAACGCGTATTGATCTTATAAAAGACATTGTTTTTCTTAGAATTATTTATACTTGTCTAATTTATTGCTCAGCTTATGGTAGCCTGGGGATGAGATCAGTTTAAAAAATAGTTGCTTGTAGTTGCTTTTACAGTAACACTCTTATCAATTCCTATCAGAACTAAAGGAAGTGTATTTATTGCCATATACAGGTTGTTGAGATGTCTTTGTGTATGCTTAACCTACCTGCTTGTCCTTATGCATTTTCTTTCTGTTTCAAACAGATAAATTGAGGAATCTAAATAAAAGCTGATCTGGTATTTCACATATTGCCTGTTGTTAATATAGGAAACTTACTAAGTTCCAATTTTTCTTTGAGAGTACAGATACTAATGTTCTTTGTGGAAGGAGTACACATTCTCTTTCTGCATTTAGCCCCTTTGATCTCCCTAAGGTTTCTTAGCAATTTATGAACTTGTGTTCATATGTTGGAGAAAGATACCAGCCCGAACAGTCTCTCTGCTATTGCATGTTCGTGGAAGTTAGAACGTGAAGATGCAACATGCATATGTGGATTTTCTTAACCTCTGATCCATTCCTCTGATGCACAGTGTGATGCATCATCATTTAGGCTGTGGAAGCCTAAATAAGTCTTACAGGGGTCACCTTTCCTCCTGCCCTCACACTGTTGGCCTTGTATTCTGAGTTCCTGTCTTGTTTTTGTTTGTCAGTTCCTCCAGGAAGTTGAATCGGCAAAAACATCGTAATTTAGCAAATATTTTTGCTGACTCAACAAATGCCACTGGTTGGTTGTTAGGATCTGTCAAACCCCAGTGGAGAGGCAAGGGAGAAAGAGAAACTGTTGCTGGAGGAGGACTGGACTGTTGCACGCTTGGGAGCTTTACTTGGTTTTGTTTTTTTAACCTATGTTGCTTGGAGTTGCATTGTTACTCTGTGTTTGGGGCTATGCTGTCACTGTAATCTGACGCAAGACTTCTGCTATGGAATGTGTTGGTCTTGCCCTTGCTGTGTTTACTTATGCTTTCTGCCTCTCTTGCGCTGGCAATAATGTTTGGCCATATGAGGAGCCAGGTGGGAACTCGAATAAGTGAAAATTACTGTTATGAAAAAGCCCCAAACTCTAAATTATAATAGTGTTAAGAATAAAGGGAGGCAGAATGAAATGCCCAGGAAGGGGAAAGGACTCCTTCTCAGTCTGCTTTTGTGCTGAGTTTGTTAGCTTCGAGTTCTTGTCAACTTTGTCTTAACCCTATGTGTGAAACAGTGAAAGACAAAGTATCTTTGATTAATTCTGTGGAAATTAAAGACGTACCTGGACTGTGAATGTGTCTGATCGTTAATGGTTTTATATCATAGCAGCTCAACATTCGTTGAGATTTCCTGTATAAGGGCATTGTAACTTTTTTACTCATTTATTGCTATTGCAGAACCTAAAATCTGCCAGAAGATGTCAGACTGTGCCCTACTATATGGTTAGCCTCTGGGCAGATAGTGATTAGAGGTTAACATTTGCATTTTGGTTTGCTCTATTAGGTAAAATGTGCAGTCACATAGTATATTGAATTTTCTGCTGAGTGTTTTGCCACCTGTTAAAGACAATGCAAGTTTCTCAGCTTTGGAAAATACCCCTCAGGCAGCTTTCACAGCTGTCTGCAGGCTTTATATTGCCACTGTCAGAAAACCTAGAGACACAAACTTTGGGAAAAAAAAATGGTTTTGGGGAGCATTGGTCTCATTTGTAAAACTATTACTAAGCTAGAATTTCCATGGTGATTGAGGTATAATTTAAAAAAAAAAATGTTCATGGGAAAGTAAATTTATATATAGTGTTCAGATTTGTTAGTACCTTTTGCTTTGTATTGGAAAATACTGCAGTGGAGAAGAGCATGATTCGTAATGTTGTAATTATATTATCTTTTTTCATTTATATGATGGTTGGAATGAGATCGTATAAGAGATGCCCCATGTGCTAACCATAAGGTACTAATATTAGGAAATAATGCAAATTAGAGTTTGCTTTACCTGGAGACTTTTGTCTTTCATACTAAATTATTAGGCTATTGATGTAAAATTCCTGCATATTTTTAAACCTGAACAAGCTGGTTATAAATGTTGTCATCTTGCAAAAACAGCTAGGACAAGGTGGAAAGATCATGGGGGTTTTTTTAGTTTTCTTTGCACTCTTTGGGCTTTTGGCTCTTTTTGCAGTCAGCTTAACTGCTCATTTGAATTTGTCAGTTCAAGTTATATGCTAAACTATAATTGACACCTCTTGTCTATACATATATTTGTTGTGACTTGCCCCATTCATAATTACATACATAATTACATAGGACAGCTAACCTTAATACAAAAAATCATATGTTTAAAAAAATCATCTGTAAATACATTCAGATTGGAAATTAGAAGGTGATTTCGAATTATCAAATGAGCAAGTCTTTGGAGCAATTTTGGAATAGATTTAGCAGGAGAAAAACATAACTGGTTTTAAGAAGGAACTTCATCTAAAGTGGTGTTTACTGGGGACTAGACTTCATGCCCAAGAAGCTGACTTCTACTTACGGATTTCAGATTAAGAGAAAGTACTGTGTTCAAGAATGAACAAAAACTTCAAAGCAATTCAAACCCTATTTGTACATCACAAAGAAGGGGGAGGGCAAACACACAGTTCACATGTATTCATTTATTACTGCAGTTCTATGAAGTTAAAAGTTGCTCCTCAAAAATGCAAAATTATGATGCCATTTTCAATGCCTGTTTTAGGAGAAACTACGGCTTGAAAGAAACAAGGAGTACAATCAATATCTCAGGGATAAAGAAGAATGGAGTGAAAGGCTAAGGAAATTAGGGAAGAAAAACACAGAGGTAATACAGTTTTACTGAACCTGATACAAAGAAGAACATAAATGATCTTGTCAATTGTTTTATCATTGACTAAGACATAGAGAGTAAGACAAAATAAGCAAAGAATGTCATTCAGTTAGGCCACGGTTTTATTACTGTATCTAGCAAGTCCTGGTTACAAGTCATACAGTACAGTTCTTGATTCCTACTTCAGTCATGTCTCTCTAGAAGGATGCTTTCATTCTTCTGTGTGTCTGAAGCAAGTCCCTGGATTGTTCTTGGTGATAAAAGCAGTGGCCAAAAAAAGCTGTCTCTTTGGACAAAATGTTAACATCCACACAGTGTTCCTTAGCTTTTATTTGGTGCTGCTTTTTTTCTCGATCTGTGTCCAGTTCATGATAAAGCAAGGCAAGCGCTAGCTGTCCAGTATGTGGTGGTGTGCAATTGTGAATCAAAAAAAAGAGTCTTTACTTCTGGAAATGAACTAGACACGTGCATAACTGAACTCAGATTCTGAGTGGAGGCCTTTGATTTGTATGGCAGTAGGCAGCTAAGCACCATGCAGTGGCTCACTCGCTCCCCACCTCTGTGGCATGGGGGAAAGAATTAGAAGGGTAAAAGCAAGAAAACTCATGGGTTGATGTAAAGCAATATCCTCACACACATGCAAAGCAAAATCAGGAATTCATTCACTACTTCCCACCAACAGATGGGTGTTCAGCCATCTCCAGGGAAGCAGGGCTCCATCATGTGCTTCCCATTGCTTGGGAAGATAAGCACCATCACTCTGAATGTCCCCCCCCCTTCCTCTTTCTTCCCCCTGCTTTATATGCTGAGCATGACACCACATGGTACAGAATATCCCTTGGGTCAGCTGTCCCGGCTGTGCCCCCTCCCAGCTCCTTGTGCCCCCCCAACCTCCTCGCTGGTGGGGTGGGGTGAGGAGCAGAAAAGGCCTTGGCTCTGTGTCAGCCCTGCTCAGCAGTAACGAGAACATCCCTGCGTTATCTACACTGTTTACAGCACAAATCCAAAATGTAGCCCCATACCAGCTACTGTGAAGGACATTAACTCTATCCCAGCCAAACCCAGTACAGCAGTCAACAGGGGATTTCTAGGTCCAATTAGCATTGTTGTGAGACCCTTTTAGTAATCTGGAAGCAATGTATTGATCTGAGAAAGCCTCTCTACTGATTGTTAATTGTAAAATCTTGTGTAGAATGAGTGAATTTTCTTTTAAAAATATTTTTGCCTTACTTTAGTGATGAACTGCAATAGTTTGGAACTCTCATCTAGTGCAGGTTTGATTTAACAAGGCCGTCCACGTTTTTCTTAATATGGAAACCTGAAATGTACAGTACTGCGAGAGTTAGGTTGTTGTATGAAGGGAGTTGTACTCACAACTGAAAAATTATTGTTTTTCTTACAGCAGTTGGCAAGTGCAAATACCCATGTACTTAGAAGTTTTGTCTAGAAGAATGTTTCTTGTCTGTCTCCAGAAAGATATATTTTTTTTCTATGAGAAATATTTCCCCCCCAACTCCATTGGAATATCATATCGTTGAAAACTATTTTCATCTATGGAAGCAGCTGTAAGGCAGTATTCAGGCATCCTTTAGATGTTTATTATAATTCAATATCTGATTCTTACTGACTTCTTCAAGGGTTGGAGTGCCACACAAGTGATCCCTAGGGAAGATGTGGCAAAAATGCAGCTTGTGTTTGTGTAACTGAGTCTAAATCTCTCAAGATTTTTTACATGTTTAGGCTTTTATGTTTTCTCAGCTGACTTACCTAATCAAATCTATTTAGGGACTTAAGGTTTTTTCTTTCTGCTTTGTTTGTCATCCCATTGGACCTTTATCTTATATTTTTACTGTGTAGAAACAATTCTGCTGCCACAGAAGACTAGACAGGGGAAAAGCCTGGTGAGGATTTGTTGAGTTTCTTCCATCTCTGAGGGGTATTTGACTGGGAATGAGAGTCAAATGAATGGGTCTCATGGTTAACGTATATGACCTCAAAAGTTTGATCCAACAGTTTAGATAATCATAGGATAAACTTCAGTTGCAAGGAACCCCTGGAAGTCACGTAGTACAGTCCCCTGCTTAGAGCAGGGTTAACTTCACACTTAAATCAAGTTGGTCAGGCCTTGTCCAGTTGAGTTTTGAAAGGATGGAGAATCCACAGTTCCTGTGGGCAACCGTTGCTTAACTGCTTGATCTAAACTTCTTTCCCTCTGTATCCCATCAAAATTTCCTTTGCTGCAACTTGTGACCGTTTGTTCTTTAAAAATCATGATTCTGGCATCTCTGTAACCACCTGTTAGGTAGAGACTGCAATTACTAGTTCCTCGTGCCCCTATACATACCCTCCTTAACCTTCTCTTTCCAGGCCAAACAAACCCAGCTCTGCCAGCTTCTCCTTTATGAGCTTTATGATGGTTAAGTGCCTTAAGCATCTCAGTAGCCATCCTTTGCACTTTCTCCAGTTTGTCAGTATCCATGAGGAGGTGGGGAAACTGGGCACACTACACAAGAACCGGAATAGTGAACAAATACTCATCAGAGGAGAAAGATCACTTCCCTTGACCTGCTGATGACGCACAACCAGGGTGGGGTTGGCTGTCATCACTGCAAGGGTGCACTGCTGACTCACGTTCAAATAGTTGCCCACCACTAACCCAGGCCTTTTTCTGCAAAACCGCTTTTTAGATGGTCAGTGCTCAGCCTGTACTGCTGCGTGGCATTGTTCTGTCTCAGATGCAGAATTTTGCATTTGTTGATCTCCATTGATCTCCATTTGTCAGCATGTTTCTCCAGTTTGTCCAGACCCTTCTGACTGGCAGTTACAGCCTCTGTCTGGTATATTGATCCCTCTTCCCAACTTGGTGTCATTTGCATCTTTAATTTATTTTTCATTACATTTTGTAAAATACGAGTTACTGTTATCTTTATTCTACAGATGAAAGATTAGTGCATAGAAATACTACAGGATTTATCCAAAACTATGTTTTTTGCTAGAGCTGTTTGTTGGATGCTGGTCCAGTGTGTCATAGGGTTGTTTTTTATCCATTAAACTATCTTTTCTCATAGTGACATCTCCTGGGGAGCAAAGAAATAGGTTAAGAAACGGTCAGGTTAAAAGATTGTGCTCATAGGTAAGAAGTATTACAGACTTGCCTGAATCTGGATAAAGTAAAGATACCTAGTCTCTTTATGTGGTATAAAGTTCAAAGTGGTTTTTTGATTCCTTGCACCTCTGAATCTGAAGGTCAAATTGGAGTTCATAAAAGGCCTGTCCAGGACTGTTAGCCATTCTTCTGAAAAATATTAGATTAGAGAGAGCACACTTTTTTCCCCTCAAGAAAAAAGAAATATTCCTAGCTTTTAAGCCCTTCTTGAAGTATTTTACTTGCTCACTTCCTGCCTTTTATCCAGTACCACTTTAGGGAATGTTTGAAGAAATACAAAACCAAGGTTTTGCTCAATATGATTTGCTTATATTCAGATCTCTCTCTTTTTTTTTTTTTTTTTCTTCCCCCCCTTAAACAGAATGAGATGGACTGGAATAAAAAACCTATTGCTGTTACCAGGCTTCAGCCAGAATTATGTTCAGGAGTCCAGCCCCATAATACAGGTGCAGAACCTCCCAAGAAGGATGCCTTTACTTCTACAGAAGGTTATGAAGAGCTGCTAAATAAGAGATGGCTGGAGGAAGACAGATATCGTAGGTTAGATGATGAGGTTGAATTAAGAAGTCGACTATTAAATAAAAGACTTGATGAAGATTTGGATGTTTCCAGTCGAAGACATCATGGATTTGCTAGCCAATCTGTAATTCCTGTTAGGAAGCATCACAGACTTGAGGAGGATCGTGATTTTGGTAGAAGATATTACAGAATGGACTATGATCCTGAGATAATTGAAGAAATGGACCCTAGATTTAGATGTGAAAGCACTTATGACAGAAAAACTCCCCGGGTTTTTTACACCGAAAGGTATTCTTATTTTTTTTTTTTTTTTCCCCCCCCTTTATTTCTGTAGTGCTTGTTGACAGCTGTGGTTTGCCATCACTAAAAATCATACAAGATTCACGTGTGAAAGCAGGATTTTTGTACTTTAAAAAAACCCTTTGAAATAATTTTTAGAAAAAGTATTTTAAAATTGGATCAGTACCTAAGATTATGCATCATACATTATGGAGCATTTTATATATTGTGGCAAACCAAGGTTACTAAAGAAATTACCCCAGAAAAAGAAGCCCACAATTCATTTTTATGAAGAGTAGTTTGCCAGAAAATGTTACAATTTGCGAACAACCCCCTGCACTGAGAACCCAAGATTACATGTATTTTCTTAATCTGTAATAGTTACAGCACGTACATTTTAAATTCAGATTTCCAAAATTGGTTTAGGCTTCAATTTTTCATACATGCTACTATATGTTAGAAATGTAAAAAATATATTAAAAAAAAAAATCCTCTTTTTTACTGCATGTCTTGCTAAATGGCAGACTTTAAACATATGCATAGTTGATCCAAATCCTGATGGTCCTAGTAGGTGTTAATCTCAGCAATAACTACACAATTCAAATAAACATTTAAGAAAACCCAAACCAAACAAATGAGGGTGTTTTAGATAAATCATTCAGGAAGAAAACTGACATTATGTACTGTTCGTTATTAAATAGTCTTTACTGTCTTAATTGATAAATAAGTTTGGTTACTTTGACATAAATTGTTAATCTTTCTCTTCTAATTTACACTCCCTTCGCCCCTCCCCCCCCGGCCTTTAAATGAGTAACCTTCCCAATCATTCAGAGTTTGGCAGTCTGACCACCTTCAGTTATTCAAAAATAGCTTTTGATACTCTTTCTCAGACTTAAAAAAAGGAATTAAGTAACTATGGAAACAATGAAATGTCTGGAAGCATTTGGGAGATGCAGACTAAATCAATAGGTTATTTCAGAGTTTCAGATTGTATGTTCAGATGTACTTCTAAAAGTGTGTATTTATTCATTGAATTTTTCTGAAAAAGACTAGCGAATGGAAACAGACATTAAATAGATAGCAGGAACAAGATCGCTCGTTTTCTGCTGAATGCGATTCAGAGAAGAGAATGCAAATACAGAAAATGATTCATCCTGTAGTGTAATATTGGCAGAAATGAGCAAATGAGGTTTTAGGGTAGGGTGGTATTGTCGTGTAAGTTGCCAGAACAAATTTGATTCATGACAGAAACTAAATTCCTAAGGAGGATATTTTTGTTTTTATGGTTTTTAAATGGGCTTAATTGGCTTGGAGAGGCAGGTGTTTGTAATGGGATTTTTCGGAAAGGTTTTGATGGAGGCACAGGGACTGTAGCATGTTTTGGCAAATAGAAATGGTGACAGGAAAGTGAGAGGAAGTGCAACATGTTTTAATGATTGAGTGGAATGCTTTAATCCGTCCCCAGCAGCCAGGTCTGTCCTGTAAAGAGGATGCAACAGCTTCTTGATTGAATTGAGCCCACTTGTCTGGGCCCGCCATGCTAAGCTTGCTGCTTTTTACAGAAAAGGTTCTTTCTGGAATCCCAAGATTGTTTCTCTGCTTCCTTCCTGTGTCCTTTCATCACATTATGGACTAGGCTTTCTGTTTCCTGACTCTGTTTCAGTCTTACGTGACCAGCCTTGTAAATAGCAGATCGAGCGTTATCAAAGGAATATCTTGATCATGAAAGAAGATCACGTGATGCCAAGAGGATGTCATTCTTTCATGTAGCTCTTGTGGGTTGTTAAGGTGCCAGATCAATATTTAATAATCTGCTTGCATCCTTTCACCTTTGATTATTGGCTTTTATTTAAATTACAGAGATGGGCAGAACTATGGATCTTTTTACATAAAAGAATAAGATGTATTTTTTTCTGTGTTTACCTAGGGTTTGTGTGTGTTTGCTTAATAGGAAGTCCATGGCTCTGTCCCACTTGGAAAACATATAAATTGTTAGCATCTGTTGGGTACTTTTGTTTTCACTGAATATCTATTCTTGCCTTATTTTATCAAGATAACTTGAAGTCTTCCTTAAAGAGTAGTTAATTTGCAAGGCAAGAAAAGTCTGTAAATTCAGCTACCCCAGATCTTTTCAGGAAAAGATCCTTTGTGTCCATACAATTTTTGGCATCTTTGGAATTACTTGAAGCTACAATTATATTGCTTTGTACATAGACAATCAAAATTTTAGCTTCTGTGTTTTTGTATTCACCATGTTACCTGTCTTTTGTCTTGAACAAAAGTCACCTTTATCTTTTAAATGGCATCAGGTACGTAGTGAAGGGTAGGTTGCCATTAAAGAAACTTTTCCTGTCTGAATTAACTGTTTCACCAGACTTGCCCAATAGCTGTGTGCTAAAATCTGTTTTATACTTTGCTGGCTCCTAGGGATGATGAGCAGCAAGATCTGATTCAGTTAATGCAATGTGAATGCTGAATGCTCTTCCGCTCCCCAAACTCTTAACCAGGCTCAATAGCTAAAGGCAACATGAAAGCAGGCTTGGAATTCAAACTCCAGAGAGAGAGCTGCCTTGACATTGCTAGCAAAGTGAATTATTTCTAGAAATTTTGTGTGATCTTTTCAGGATTGGTTCTGGCATCCAGGGTGCAGTCAGGGCTGAGGATTCATTTGCACAAAACCACTGAACTTTCCATTTCAGACTGGATGTTTTTAGGCAAGCATAGCTGAATATTTTCTGTTTCTTTAAGGCCCTATCTGGATGGAATAGTAAGAGATCTACCTGCAGATTATGAAGACGAATTAAAGGAGAGAGCACGAGTGCAGCAAATCCCAAGAACTGGAAATTCTAGGTGTGGTATACAGTGTAATTTTCTGATAATTGCACTACAAAATCATGGTGAAAGAAAAAAAGTTTATTTAAAATTCCTAATAAGTTGTCTGAAATGGCTGATAGTTTTTCCTGCAGCTAGGATATAGTAAAGAAAAATGTGTTTCCTTTGAGAACAGCTATTGAAGCTTACATGCCAGTTTTCTTTTTTTGAAACAATAGATCACCCGTTCTCCAACTGAAGACTTTTAATGATTAGAATAACGTGGAGTCCTTTCTTGATAGTAGTTTTAAAATCCCCTTTTTATGCAAGTCCTGAAGTGATCTAAGTGGATGAGGCAGAAGCAGAACACTTGTAGAACCCTTACCTAAACTCTTGACTGGCACCGCTCAGTCTGCCAACATTGTTGAAGTGCTCAACTGAGTCAGTGTTTCTGATGGCTTCAGAAACCACAGGCAAATGAGAACTGCAAGAAACGCCTTGTTGCCAGGCGGTTTCTTCTCTTGCTTGTGGTATTTCTTTGGATTTTAGGAAAACTGTTTGTCATAATTGTATCACATAGTGATTTAAGTCCATCTATCATGTTTCATACAGACTGCAAATAAATTCTCGATTTTGATCTTTCCATTTTCTTTTTTGTCTTTGCCAGAAATCAGGTACAAATTAATTCTCCAGCTCATGAACAGACCAAGACTGCAGCTGAAATGCCGTATGCAACGGGCCTTGTTCTCGGTATGTATAAAAACTTAATGACACTAAGTTAGCATTTCTTTGCATAATTTATTTTTCTTTGGGAATAATTAAAAACTAGAAAAATTAGCTTTTTCTTTCTGCTAGTTGTCCCCAAGACTGGTAAATAAATATTATTTACATAGAGAAAATAAAAAAGAAAGAAAACCATTTTTTTTCCCTGCCTTAATGTAACAGGGCTTTCTAATTAATTTTGAGAAGCCCAAGTTTCTTCTTAGATTTCATTAACAGTTTAAGGCCCAGATACATTCCTAAGGTTTTGTGTGGTGGGTTGTTTGTGGTGTTTTTTTGTTTTGGTTTGGTTTGTTTTTGAAATGAAGTATAGGAGAAATACTAACATCTCTATTGTTAAAGATACAACTTGGTATTGAATTTTAATTGGAGAAATATGGAAAATGGTACTGCTCACAACCTTGTGCAAGAACAAATGATTCTAATCATCTCTTCCTGCTTAAATGTAGCCATAAAATTTATCAGGGGACATTATTATGGAGCATAGTAGAGAGAAATACTGTTGAAAACATAGCATTCCTAGCTAAATTCAGAAAATTACAAGGCAATGATAAAAACGGTAGTAGTTCTTCAGATGGGAGCCTTTGAAAGCAAGCTAGGTTAGAATCGTGGAAAAATTGACTAACAGTTGTCAGAATAATTTATATTTATTTTTATATTTGAACTTACCTGATCTTCAGTGCTATGTGTGGCAAGTCAATTTTTTTTAACTATTTAAAGGCAACATTAAAACAGTGGTAGTGTAACCGTCAGTCTCTCTGATCTGTTCAGTCACCTCATTTGTAGTAACTTGAGTACATGAAGTTGTGAATTTGTATTCCTAGCAGTCCTGGTTAGGAGAAGAATATTGTTAAATATGTTGTGTTAAGATTAAGTAATTTAAAACTGGAAGTTTTTGGAAATGAGAGGTGATTTCAGGCTCCCAAAAATCACAAACCATGAGGTTATCTGTCACATTTTGATTGCTTTACAGTTCCAGCACAATAATTCAATAAAAAATTCAGTCAGTCATACATCAAATTTTTTGTTGTTGGTTTTGTTGATTTTGTTGGGTGCTTTGTTTAAGTTTTTTTGCAGCTTCCTTCACTTTATTGTTCAGATCTACTTCACTGGAGATCCACAGTGACTTTGTGTATGGAAATATGTTAGGACTCCTTCTGTCTGATAGTCATACTTCATGGAAAGTGGTGATGATGTGATTTTTGTTTTGTTTCCAAAGTAATAGAAGACTCCATGCTTACTATGGGGGGAACTACCACAAGTTGAAAGTTTTCTGGGTTCCTTAAAATCCATATGAGATG
Source organism: Podiceps cristatus (assembly GCA_000699545.1). Classification (NCBI taxonomy): domain Eukaryota; kingdom Metazoa; phylum Chordata; class Aves; order Podicipediformes; family Podicipedidae; genus Podiceps; species Podiceps cristatus. The sequence goes on along the minus strand of KL274524.1, from coordinate 5,701 downwards.
TTGTTATCACTGTTTCCTTTTACATATACATATCTGCTGATACTTTCGTAGTAGTCATGGGAACCATCCTAAAAGTGGAGCAGTTTTCTTTCTTCCCTGTGGGTTTGGCTCTCTTCAGTTTTAACTTCCATTTTTATCCAGAGCAGTGCCTCATAATTTTGGAGTGCAATAGTGTATCTTCCTTAGTTGAGCATTAGGGGAAAAATACAAAATTTAAGTAACTTTTTTTAGTTGCTGTTGTATCACATACTTTTGAAATTTGTAGCTTCTTGACTATACAAAACCAGGCAAACTAGGAAAATAATAATAATAATTTTTGTAGTTTTGATCATCATACTCCAAACAAACTGTGTATTAAAGCTAGATTTTTTTAAGTTGGTAAAGATCCAGTGTTCTTATACACGTTCCCAGATTGTATACTCTACTGTGTTTCGTGTTTTAAATTAACTGAAATGCAATGTTTTTGTCCAGTACCTTTTGTGTATTTTTTGGCGCATTTACGCAAATGTGTGGTCATTTGCATTAGGTGGTCAGGACCGAGAACTTCTCCAAAGGAAAAAAGAGAAATACAGGCAAGAGCTAATGGAACAGATGGCTGAGCAACAGCAAAATAAGAGACGGTAATGGCAAGTTACTATATTTTTAAAAAATAATGGCTAAAATTTAAAGGCGTTTCATTAATTCAACATGGTAAGAATAATTTTCGTAACTAAGGAATTCCAGCTAGCTAGGTAATATGGCATCCAATTAAATTCATTGGCATGAGAGCTATAGATTTTAATAAACCAAATTCACCAACTTTCAGTAGAACAAAGGAAAAACCAATCTTTTTTCATTTTTAAAAAATTATTTTCAGTTTCTTAAGGATAAAGAAACTGTAACTGAAGCTACTTTTTTGCTGGTAGAGGAGTGTCTAATTACTTTGCAAAGTTGAAAGTGAGCCTTGTTTTGCCCTCCAATTTAGGAAAGTGACTTTTCACTTTCAAAGCTCTTGACCATCTGGCTTATGCAGAATAATAAAATACAAATTTCTTGCTTACCTATTAGTATTTCTGAACGATAGCATGGTTAAATAAAAGCACACAGTGATTAGTGAAGATGTAAGGAATTAAAAGCAAGTTCCTATTGACAGTTTCACTGTGATGAGAAATTGTATGTGCTGAACAAGCCCAAGTCCTGAAATTAAAATATAGTACTTATTGCAGTACTTTTGAAGCATTAATTTCAATATGTTTAGTACAGACTTCTTTCTGTAACATAAAGAGAGATCAATTTCTAACAAATGTCCCAAAAGGTTGTAGTAAAAAGCAATGTGCTGCTTTGTCCTTTTATAGTAGTTGGATTTTTATTAGGTGGAATAGATGCTAGCCAGATACTTCTTGAGAATTCTGTTTTTATTTACAAATAATATACAGTGTTCTTCTTCCCCGGCTCCAGAAGAAATCAAGTGGTATCATGTCTTCTGTTATCTTGTATTTTCAGAGTTATTTTAACTACAGAGTTGTGAGGTCTGTGCTTTGAAAGAATTGAGTATAGTTGTTACTGCTTTCTGATTTGATTTTTTTTTTTTTTTTTAAACAAAAACAGTGAGAAGGAACTTGAGCTCTCTGTTGCTGCTTCTGGAGCTCGAGACCCAGAAAAGAAGGTAAGGAACTTGGATTTTCTTTTACCTGTATAGGCTCTTCTTTAATTACATGTACACTATGTACTGTCTACTCTTCCTTAGTAAGGTAATTATTATACTAAGAATTTTGATTAGTATGTCTGAAGTAGATCGTCAGCACTAGTAACACTAGTGACAGACTGTCACAGAACTAGTGTGACTTGCATACGTGTGTGCTCAGTGCCCGAACCCATTCCATTGCATCCTGGGTGCAGTTGAGATCTGTTGTTCAAGATGTAGGATGGGTAACTTTCTTAAGCAAGAAAAAACTGGTTATTAATTTAACTGGTTACCAGTTTAAATCATCAATGGTGCTGGTTTTGGGGGGAGGCTACAACACAGAAAGAAATTTATGCCATTTCTGTTTTTTGAGGTGCAGGGAGCTCTTATTTTCTAGAAGATGAAAGAATAGCTGTAAGATGCTGTTAGCAAGTGAAGCAGGAGACTGAGAATGCACATAAATAAGCCACAAAGCTGAGCCAAAATTCTTACTCCTAAATGGGGAGGGAGAACACTGACAAGTGGTTTGGCTGCATGTTCCTGCCTTCTCTGCTTGAAGTATCTGTGGTGCTTGTTTGATCCTTTTTGCGAACTCATTCAGCTTGGTTAGCTGGCAAAAATCTGAATTTTTTGCTGCTTTAATTGGTTAGAGAGGTCAGTTGGCTAATCGGGGATTCAGACGGAAGAGGGGTGGAGTGTACAGCTGGGAGCCAGGCAGGAAAAGAGGAAAAACTGAGCGGGGGATGCTGGCTCTTCTGGCACAGCAGGCTGTAAGGTCGGCATTAACAGTTTTGTCTAATCAAAGCTGACTCGGCAGAAGCATGCTGTGCTGAAGCACTCTATATACCCTACGCATCTCAATCAGAGACTGAAAAGTGCCTGTTACAGGAACAAAATTATATCCAGAGCAAGTCCAGGGCATGTATAATGTTTTAAAACCATTAATTTAGCTGAAAGCCTTCAATTAAGTAGAATTGCTACATTCATTAAGCAGCAGTCACTGTTAGCTTTAAATTGCCTCTCAGGGAGGGATTCTAATTAGGTGGATTTCTTGATTAATTACAGGTTGGTTAAATAGCAATGCCTGATTAAGAATCTAAAAATGTAGACTGTTGTATATACTGTTTGTTTAAAAGAAAACAATCCCCAGGATGAACTGAGTACCATAATCACATCTGAAATTAGCTACAGAGCTGAAATCTGGGGCACTTTGGGAACAGTTCACATGAAACTTGTTAGTGAGAAAGGTTGTTTTAGATGTTCTCCTGCTCAAGACACTGGATTTGAAAAGGCAGGATAAAAAAAAGTCTGTGGAAAGCTTTATAATTTTCAGTTGCTATAGCTCATATCTGTTGTCTAATTTTGTATTCACATCTAGAAATTTGCAGTTAAATGTTATAAACAAATATTTGTGTCTAGTAGAATTTGAGAATTTTAATGCTGTAGTTCGTGATTGGTGAGTACTAACTGCCTTGTATATAATGTCTTGCAGCTAAGTGAGGAGGAGGTAAAGATTTAATTTTGCTGAAATACTTCTATATTGTAGGATATATGGTTCGCTGTTAGATGTTTAATATTTAGCTAGTTGCTGGTATTACTTTCCCTGAATGCATGTTAACTGAAGCACTACAATGTTAGGACCAGTAAATTCAGAAACAAAATTTGTTTTACTTACACAATGTACGTATTTTTTCTAGTCTTCTCTTATATTGACTTATTTAAACAATCATTAAAATATTTATGTGTAGCAGCTGGTATAAGAGCTTTCTGGGTGTGATAGGTTAGTTCTGAAACTGACTGACTCGCATGCCTTTGCATACTTGCATGTTGCCTTTGACTTCTTTCTGAGGCTGCCAGTTATCAATAAACATTTGATACTTTAAAAAAAAAAAAAACAAAACCAAACCCAAACAGCAACAAAAAATGACCAAAACCAAACAACAACAAAAAAACTCCACAAAAAAACCCAAACAAAACCCCAAACATACATTTTTTGTAATTGTTGTGATTGCAAAAGCTAATAAAATCAAAGGAACCCCCCAAAATGAAATAACAGTATTGTAAGGAAATGTTTATTGGAAAAAAGTCTCAGTGTGTGTATGTTTTTATTTTACTGATTATGAGCTATTTTAGTTTTTTGGGGATGGGATGTATTTTAGAAACATTTCCTATGCATAATGTTGATAGTGCTGTGACTGTAAGAAACTGGTGGCTATAGAAAACCTGTACTACAGACAAGAACCGTATACTTCCTGAAACCTGCCAGAGAGGCTGGGTTTTGTAAATCTGTGATAAACATGCTGGATTTCCTTGTAGTATTAGGTTTCCAGCAATTCCTTGGGAGAGAGAGGAGGAGAAGAAGAAAGAAGAAAAAAAAAAAGGGGGGGGGGCAATTACTAGAAATTTGAACAGCTAGTTGGGACCCAGTGAAGTGTTTAAGGCAGCCTAAATGGAGGTTCAGGATATTCCCTAGTAGTAACAAAGTAATTGCTTTTTTTCTCTTTTCCTATTCCCCCCCCCCCCCCCCCCCCAAAATAGATAGACGA
>KL274523.1:27782-38426 GCA_000699545.1 Podiceps cristatus | reverse complement strand
GTCTCTTCCAACCTTGACAATTCTATGATTCAGCATCTTTGTTGACTGGGATCACCCATACTCCAAAGGTGCCCCTCTCTCCCCATTAATTACCATCTACATTACTTATGTCTACCATAACATACAGTTATTTCAAACCAGAAATATTCAAGAGACCAAGGCTAAGCAAAGGCTAATGAATCCTATCATAGAAAAATACAGATTCATGTACGCTACATCGAACCGGACGATCAGGTAGTAGGTTTAGGCAAAAAAATTATTACTATCCATAATTAGCCAAATACCCATAATCAAAGACTTTGTAATTAAAAAAAAAAAAAAGTTTCAAAACTCAGAATATAAGGTTATTCGTAAAGGAACGAGGTTCATCAATAGTTACACTCCAATGGTCAAACCACAGGCTCTTTCTCAGGAAGTCCCTGAATAAAGATTGCCAAAGATTTGAGTTTCAGTGCTTAGGTTGCCAGGTTTTATTTTAAGATTATACTCAGCAGAAAGGCTATCTTTTATTTTAAAATGCAATTACTGTACTACATGATAAACAAGACTTAGGCTCTTCACTATCAGCAGCACTTAATGGGAGGCCTGACTGCCTCAGGCATTTTATAACTATCCCTAAATGGTTATATTATATTAACTGTATTATAAAGGATGAGCAATAGATGAGAGAGTCCTTTGTCCTACGAGTTGGTACTTAGCACAAAGTCAAATGCATTTATGTCATAGTATGCATATACTTTAAGTAGCAAACCGTGCAAATTGGGAATAAGTACTCTATGGTACATTAACAACTCAAAATAAAGAAAGCATGTTTTATTTTCTTGTAAAGTAAATTTAAGGGAAAAAATATTATTTAACTTGTTTTATAAGCCCAAGTTATAATACTATTAACTGTTTTACAAATTTTGGAATATTTCAGTAATTATTTTTAAAGTTGTTCTTCATGACTGATATCTTTATTAGTAGATTACTCATCCAAAAAGTCAATAGAAAGGCAACATTACCAGCTGCTCCTCTTAATCATCTGACAGTGAATTCTTCATTGATACCCCTATATAAGACTTTGTGCCTTTACAGAACAAAAGACAGAGGTTCAGTACTGACCTGAAATCATGCTGTGACTGACTGCTTTAAAAGTCAAATGATCTTATTTTAAACACCATGAAGTTATTTGAAACAATTTTTCTCGAAAGCAATATGAATAATTGTGAAAACAAAAGGAAGCTTAAAAAAATCACAAGAAAACTGAAACCCTAAGTTCCCTGAATTTTCAGTAATACCTTAACATTTAAATCTTTAGCATGTCTTTCTCACTGAAACCACTTACTTTCTATGCAATAAGCATATCTAAGTAAATCATATTAGTGAACACACAAGAAAATTTGATTTCAAGAGTGTACAGAAATAGCAGACAGTGAGCCTTCTAGTTAGGCCAATGCAGAAAACCCCACCTTGTAAAGCATTGTTACAATTAGGTTTACTAACCCTTTCACTAGGCTAAGGTATTAAAGCAACAAAATCCATCAGCTCCAAAATATATGTGGCATCTTTCATTGCACTAAAACCACAAATGCCCAAGCCTGCGTGGTTAAATTAGAGTGTCACTATTATAAATGAAGATCATGGTCAAGTTTTAATATAAAAACAAATGTGATGGAACAGAGATTCTACTCACAATTAAAACATAAATCAGTCATTCTACTATTCCTGTTTTGGAATACTGTTAATTATCTTTTGGGATAAAGAGAAATAAATTTATCCCAGGTTTATTACCTCTAATTCTAAACCACTACAGTTTTAATCTCTGAAAAAAAACCAAACCAAAACAAACAACTGCTTGAGGATCACTAACTCAGTGTAGTTTTGCAATAAATAAATGTGTGATGATAACATACATAATTTTAATTTACTAGAGTTAAAAAAAAGAAAAAAAAATGATCTTCACATTAAAAGTACGTTCAGGCTTCTTTCGTGTTGTTAATTCAGCTTTGGTTTAAATTCACAGTTTTGCAAACTGACTTTCATGAATGAGTATATATTTTGTTTTTTTTATTTTGCAAATAAAGTTGGTAAGTTTGTTCAGTTATATATATATATATATATGAACTTAATATATATGAACTTAAACAGTAAATTTCTGTGATGCAGAATAATGGATCAGGCTAGAGGATGTACCTGCTCTCCTAGATACTGACAAGCTTTATAATTTAAAGAACCGACAGAGAACAGAGTTTTTGATCATGGCCTTTTATTGAGTCAATAAGCCTTCAGTTCATGATCCTGCAAGTTTTATGAAATATTGATAATAAAATTTCATATAAAAACTTCTTACAAAGAACTGATATTGCAAATGTTAGGTCTGAAATAAATTAATCAAAACAGTTCGACTTAAGAAATCTCAGAGGGCATAAAGAAATGGCATAGGAAAACAACTGAACAAATCTCAGTAGAATTCTGTTTCATCAAAACTTCCCCACTGATCTGATACGGTATCACGGAACATCACTGATCCCTAAGAACTCCTGTGAATTTATAGTCATCTAATATTGCAAGCGGATACTGTGCATGAACCTGAATCCATAGACCCTGAATATAACATTTATTTATTAAATGATTTTGCACTGCAATTATAAACCCACTGTGCTACACTGGGGACAGTGTATTGAAGAAGAGAAGCTGTCTGCTTGGGGTTTATAAAAGCTGTCAAAGGCGTTTTTTGTTTGTTTCTAAAAGATGAAATTGCTCTTGTCTTCTTGCTCACTGTTAAATATTTCCATAAAGAAAGAAATTGCTTACTGTACCGTGGTTTAATTCAACAGTCAGAGCACATACTGAACAGCCAGAACTAATTTCAGAGAAACACCTTACTAACCCATGGCAAAATAGTTCGTATATGGCAGGCAGTATGGATACTGTTGATAATGTTGCTAAAGAGTGTCTCTCAGCACTTCCTCCAGGTACCATACTATGACAAGTAATTTTTAAAGGATGAATATATCTTCTTTAAAATTCACAGTTAATGGACTACTATTTCCATATGTTGGCTGCATAACCTGTTTCAGACTGTTTCTTGCAGTGGATTTCCGACAACATTGTATGATTAATATGGCTGACTTACATATAGTTTTTAATTATTCCCCCCCCCCCCAACCAAATTATCTCTCTTTCATATTGTTTTTTATTTTTCCCCCCCCCCCCCAAACCACATTATCTCTTCCTCAAGCTCAGTGAAGAGAAGCAGTGAAGATACACAGGTGTCTTCAAATCCCTAAGTTACCATCCAGAAATCGCTGACACCCACCAGCTAACTTGTACTTGAACGCAACATCTCTCCTATATATTTGGTTTTGTACATGGTAATAGGGAATTCTCTACTCAGATGTTAAGCTAGAGTTATAACAACACAGAATGTAAATAGTAGAGAGAAAAGCTTCTAGGGAAGGAGGTGAGTCTATGAGACTCTTACACCAAGATATCTCCAGGTGCTTCTAATAACTATAGCTTTAAAACAGACCATTCCAGGCCTCTAAAATGTCTAAATGCTCTTATGCATCCATTTAAGTATTTACATTACTGATGTTGCTGTTTAGGAATAGGATTACCGCTCTTTCCAGTGTTTGGTTTTAATTCAGTGCCTATGTCTGAGGTGGGTAATTTATTCTAACTCAATGTATCTTTAGATGTAATTCACTTTAAATGATAATCTGGACATTACATGACTAAACTTGTCAGATTTTTGTTGCTGGGATGTAATAAAAGATCATTGACAAACACAGATTCCTTGCAGTCCTAGTACTTTAGGATTGTTTGTGGTTTTTGGTTTTTTTGGGTTTTTTTTGGTTTTTTTTTTTCACTATACTGTCTTTAGTGCTCACTATCTCTACCATTTCTAGATCAAATGAGAGATCTGAGTAACTAATGCTCAAGTACACGAAGACAGACTACTTCAGTAGTCTCCAGCACCAATTCTTTAACTGTGAGGGCTGTCTCAGCTTGGTTGCCTCCCTTCACAGATTGATGGATACACTGCCAAGAACTCTGCGTATAAGGCAACATGAGAGTTCAGGACAGGTATGTCAGACTGTAAAGATCATCCTGACAGCAGCTCATGCTAACAAAATGTGCTGCGTAGAGGGAGCTTGAGAAACTGGAAAGAGACATGACTGACAGGCAGCGTAAGGCAAAATATCATCCTTAAGCACCATCTTCTACACAGAGGACTGGAAGCTACGATCCTTTTGTTCAGTCCGATCCCAGCATTCAGACTGACAGTCAAGCATATATTTCCTACTGAAAAACTTATACGCAGTGTACTCGAGAAAGTCTGCGGTATTTCCCTACTGTTTTGTTAAAGCCTGAAGTATTAATACGTGTACAAAGCACACCAGTGATTGCTTTTCCTGCTGCAAGCACAGACTCTAACCTATCACTCCATCCTTTCAATTATACTCTAGTGCGTCACACACCACAGCTTCACCTCCAACTCCAGCCTTAATCACACTCATTCCAATGTGCACACTATCAAGTGGAACTAAATTTAAAAAGTCTACCTCTTTTTAACATTCTGATGACCTTCTATGACTTCAGCTATCTCAGGACATGTATTCTTTACCACTTCTGTAGGATTTTATTTATTTATTTTTAATAAACTCAGACCTGACATTTGGATTTAAATTGTTTTTATCATTTCGAGGCTTCCATTCTCAGTGCTGGTTTTGTTCATGTGTATATGAAAAGAAATTTAGGTTTGATTTCTCTCTTCCTCCCAATGTATTTCACAAAATAATCAGTCTTAGTTCTCTTTTAGCCTACCAGTATCAGAGACAAAAACCAATATTTTTGACAATAGGGAAGCTGGGGAAATAGAATATAAAAGGGCTAGTGAAAGTGGCTCACCTTGGGTGCTCTTCACGAGTGATCCCACCCACTGCTGCAATCAGAGATAGAAGCCTGGGCTGGGTAGAATGTCCGTGAGTCATCAGAGCATCTCCTATATTCATGTATTACTATTGTTACAAGAGCTAAGGTGTCCTATTTGTCGCAAGGATACAGGTTTCTGTGCTCTTCTAATTAATCAGAAGTTTTAAGCATTCTTTAATGATTTATCAAGATAAACACACAGCACCACACCCTTTTCTATACTGCAGTCAAGAAGAGAAGCCAAACTATTGATTCTAAAACACTGCCTGAAAGTGTGCAGTCTACAGCTTAAATTCTGATAATACTACAAGTCTTCACATTAGTTTCTTATATTCTACTAAAACTCAAGGGTTTTTTTTTTACTTTCAGTGATGCAATTCATTTACTGTAAACCTGCAGGTGCATGGAGAGTGCATGCTTTTTTTTTTTTTTTTTTTTTTTTTGCATATATCTGTTTTAGTGTTTACTCTCTCTGCCAAAAAAAACAAACCCCAGCCACCTGACCAGCAAGGTAAGGTGGAGAAAATACAGTTTCTCACTCAGCAAGTAGAGCAGACTCATTACAGACGAAAACTGAAAAGATATTCTATGAGAATAGTGGTACCTCTTTGCAACAACTCAGCTTGAACTACCAGCTTGAAGGAGGAAGACCCAGATACCAAGGGCAATAGTAATCAATTAATTTTTGTCAAATAGTTCCCAATTAAGTTTGTAACTGCTCTCTTCTTGACTTTACAGATGAAGTGGTTTGTAACTTCCAATTGTGACTCTTCATTTTGAAGAGCTAAGATAAAAAAAAACAAAAAAACAAAAAAACAAAAAACCAAACAAACCCAAAAATCAAGGCGAGTGGGACAAAAGGTGGAGATAGACAAAGTGAAGATATCTTAATTCAACGTAAAAAAGGAGTAAGGTGAACTCTGTAAAACAGATCTCTCTCTACTGGGAAATCCTGCTTACTCCAGAATCATAGGGTTCTCTTTAGTGATAGTCTCTTCTGTAATTTTGCAGCTTGATTTGGTTTACACTATGGAAATGTAGTCATCTTATTTTTATATAAAAGCCTGGCTTATGTCTCTGTCACACCTCCTATGACCCTCCTGAGTTCTTCAAACAGACCTTTCCCATCAAAAAATAAGCAAAATGAATAAGTTTGCTGAACAGTAGGTTTTGGATTAAATTTATCAAGCTACAGCTATCTCCAAAATGGTCTTTCCTCCACAGCCTAAACCTTTTATTGAAATAGAATACATTTTATGTTTTTGAGGTCTCTGCACAAGAGGAAATAAAAAGTATTTTCAAGAATTTTTGTCATCTACGAATACAAAACCAACTGAATTTTAAAATTAACTTTGTGCTTCTGCAAACATACGCAAAATATGAACATTTGGACATTCATCCAATCACTATACAGTTACTTAATCAAGCCAAGAGAAAGATCAAAGAAACAATTAAACCAAAAAATAATCAAGGATCAGTAGAAAGCCTCAGCCTAGGTAATCAGACAGAATGATGGCAGAGAGCATTTGAGGCAGTATATTCAATGTCAAGTGCGCTGGACTGAAGCTGAATATCTTAAACAACAACACAACTGTAAGTGATGGAGATATCTAGACCCAAAACTCAACTTAATATCCTACTGTGAACATGAAAACAAACTAGACATTAAGATGTCAAATGAGAAATATAAAATAAACCAGAGATTAATATTATGTTAGACAATGCTATAATATTCAATCACCCTGTATAATGTGTTTGTATGACTTAACTTTCAATGAATATCATACTAAAAAATTATTCCAGATAGACTACAACCACTTAATAAAAGAAGGAAAAAAATTCTTTCACATCAGGGGAGGACTGAATATATTTGAACTGTTTATTTTAGAAAGGTAATGCTTAACAGGACAGAAGATAGAATAAAATTTAAGAGTTGTACAAAAGAGATTGAAAACTGTCTTTTATTGTTGAATGAAACAGGAGTAGATGCTTAAAAGAAACAAAAGGAGAAATGTTCATTCCCCTCACCTAAATTCAGAAGTGGAATACATTGCTACAATATATGACTTCAGGGAAGACCTTGGGAGGGGGAAGAAAAAACCTGATAGATACAGTAAGAACAAGTATCTTGTAGTTTCTTTTTAAGTAGCCAGTACTGTCTAATGAAATGCATTTATCTTTGGTCTGATCAAGTATGACAAATCTTCAGTTCCTACAGCTGCTCAGTTAACAAACATGGTTCCAAACTGCATTAGGCTGCACTGTCTAACTATGAGACCATGATCCAGACTTAGGTGTTTACCTATGGACTCTTTCAGTACTCAGCTTATGAACTCGTATTATCAGTTTTTCTTTTGGGAGGTTATGCATTTGCTTGAAGACTGCCTCATTTTGTGTTCCTCCTCATGACTGTGGTGATAAAAAACACTGCACTAGAGATACTAGAGAACACAGAGCCATAATTGGCTATTTTTCTCTACCAAAAATGGATGTGCAAAGAGGATATCCCTGCTGAGAAACCAGTGTACTCAGTTGTGTTTGATGGAGGATATTTGAGGAAGCCTCAGAGCTTGGTACAGAGAGATTGTCATGTTTCCATAGCAGAACAGTCTAGGTTAACTCAGGGGTCACTTTAGCCAAGGCTAAAGCAAGATAACCTAATAAATAGGTAAACAAGCCATATACCAGAATGGACACTACTCAGAAGAAGCCTCAAATGGTGTGGGAATTGCTACTAGACTCTACAAGTAAACTTACCTAAGGATACACAGCCATCTAGCGAGTGCTGAAGGATGCTGGTGGAAAGCAGCAGATGGCCAGAACAGTCTAACTCTGTTCTGCTAGGAGATAACTACCCTCACATCTTGGAAAGCGTAATAAAAGTTAGTAACTCTTAGCATCTTTGTGTGCTTTGTTAAGTATGAGACAACATATAATAATCTATGACACTTTTAGATGCAGAAGTACAATATGGAAGGAACAGTATTTTGAGGAGGAAAAATACAATTGAGTTTTGCCCTGAAGACTGTTCTCGGTATCAAAATAATATTTTGATAAGAGCATGCTTTTTCATGCAGAGATTGTGATGCTAGCACACCTAAGAACTAAGGAGTAAAAAATACTGTTTTCACTATACATATGTAAATCAAAAAAATGGTTTATGAGCAGCCTGCAATGGTAACACTAAGGTTTCTGTCATATAGGTATCCTTTAAAGTGAGTGAATTTAGATGGTTTTCAACTGTGTTTGATAACTAGAAGATAAAAGCAAAGTTAAATAGGGCTGAACCTAGCAGTATTCAAAAAATTCACCATAGATCTGAAGGTTCAGAAATACACAGTTTCTGACTGGTTACATGTGCTACCCTGCCTTTGTTAAATACAAAGTAAAAGGACTCATTTACAGAATGAGATGACAAGCTCATAGCCTAAACACGTAGTAGATTACCACAGCTCAATTAGTGGGTTATTTACTACACTGTGCTTAATCATTGTAATTCTTGAGAGCTTTCCTCCCCATTGCTGTATTTGAATTGGTTATAACCTCTGTTTCAAAATGTATCTATGTATTTAGCAACATGCAGGCTAATCTTAGTCTTCAAAACCGGTTGGGAAACTAATCTTAGTAGTAATCAGGTTCATTTTTAAGATGGAAAGCTTTATTGAATCAAATTTCTTACAGAGATGCCCTGGCTTTCATTCTGCTCAATATTTTTACTGAAGATATTCAATAGTGACAAGAATTTCAGCATCACCCAATAGCCTGGTTAATAGAATAGAAAAATCCCTTTTCTTGAATTTGCAGAAAAGACTATGCTAAGAGAGGTTTAAGACTTGCTGCAAAATGATCTTAAGACTTCAAAAAGAGTCACAAAAATTCAAAGCAGCTGTCAAAAAAAACCCCAACATAATCAGCTTAAGACAGCTCCAAATGCATATATTTCTGCCCAGACACAGTATAAGAAGTAACTGATAAGGTAATTCTGCATATTTTCAACAGCTGCGGCATTGACTAGGTAAAACAGAGGGTTATGAATTAACAGGAAAGTAATTTACAGAACATCAATCTGAAATGCTCTGGAAGTAGACCTACAAACTACAGCTTAAGGTAAGCATGCTTACCTTTGTTTCCTTACTTCTAATTCTGACCTATATAAACTTTACCTTCTTTCAACAGCTCAGCATTAAGCAATATGAAAGTGAATTGCTTTTCTCCTTTTCCAATTCATTCATCTTTATCCAGAAGTGGAAGAAGCACTTTAAACTATCCCAAGCGGATACAAAAACTGTCTCTCACCACAGTCTTTGGCTCCTCTGAAAAACAAATGGTTAACTGAGATGAGCCTGTGAAGGCATATTCAGCTCAACTAAGCAGCCAAGCCGTTCAGAAAAAGTTCATCTGGGGCACAGCTAATTTCGTTCAGCAAAAGCTATTGTGACCTTTAGTTGCATATTAACACCTCTGATTTCAGCTGATGACCATTTCCTGGGTACGCTTCTGGGATACAGTGCTAGCAATGAGTAATTCCTGACCTTTACCCATTGAATTAACACCTCTAATTGTAAGTGAGAGAACCGTTAAACCAAAACTCTTCCTAATTAAGTAGCTTATATGAGTTTTATTTGGCTGGTCTACTACAGAATATCAATTCCATTAGAGATTAGGAAGGAAAATTTTTTCCTGAGGCTTTCCTAATTTATATCCTGCAGAACTTGCTCTGACTGTACGTGCTTTACACAACTGTAGTTGGAAAGGTTATGTCTATGCTATATCTTACCCACTGAAAGAGTAGTAATACATCAGGGCTACTTGAATTTGTTGCTCCTTATCGTGTTTTTTTGTGCATCTTGTAATGCAAAGTCACAGCCTGTAACCAAACCACAGTAGGCTGTGGTCCTGTCAAATCTCACAGTAAGCAAGTTTAGGCTGGCAAATTCTTATATGGCAGAGCTGGGAAACGTACTGCATGGACAAAATTTTCTACTTTCTTGCAAGACTTCTGGACTATCCTCTCATGCAGATCTATAAGCTTAAACCTGAAGCTACTCAAGAAATATGTAAATTACAATCCCTCCAACATAAGACTACTGCGGACTTATTCAAAGGATAAATCACACACAAATGGCAGCCTGTAAGTGTTGCCTATGAAAGACTTGTGTCTTTCTGATATCATGATATTACAATTCTGTAAAACTGTCTAAGACTGCACACTTAGTGGAACTGGAAGTAACAAAATCTTTAGTTTCAAGACCACCTAGAGAAAGGTGTTGCAACATTTTTTCACTTCCTCTTTAAACAGAAAAGTCTACCATCTTCCTTAGAAAGAGAGAAGGCAATCAATAGAGCATTTTGCATTTCTATCTGCCATGAGCCTCCAGTACAGGCTGAATCCCACCAGTCTTCTATTCCAGAAACTATTCCTAGGCTTGTTCAGCTATTTTCTTTTTCTCCCTCCTTCTGATAAAAGCCTCTAGGCAAATCTATTCTCCCATACAGGAATTATAAGTGCTGCCACATTCAGTTACAGGAAATCCACTTTGTACAAGCTTAAGCTACAACAATAAACTCACAATTTTATTTAAAGAAAAATACAAAGCTATTTATATTAGAGGACTTGTTCTTAAGAATAAACGTAGAAAGCATTTTTTAGTTTTAGTAACAGCTGTGTTCCATCGCAGCCTTTGAGAGAAACTGAAGTGGAAAAAGAATTTGTCCTTTTTTATA
>KL274523.1:367-27752 GCA_000699545.1 Podiceps cristatus | reverse complement strand
GAATTATCAACACCTGTTGTTTAGGGGAAAAAAAAAAAAAAGTATATGTGAACTGGTGATTTCCAAAGGAAAGTACTTGCCCCTGCTTTGCCCTTGTAGCCGTTAGGATAGCCCCAGCATATCCACAGCTCAAGGGTATTCTGAACTATTGAACTAGTATGCTTAGTGTACTAGCATAAAACCAGAAATACTACTAGCTAGTCTGGCTAACATAATAGGAGGTTTGCTATCTTAAACACACTAAAAAAAAATTGCTGCCCTTTTTTTATTCCATCCTAGGTTGTAAACATGTGTTAAGGTCTTTAATTTTTTATTTATTTATTTTAAAGCCACCATTTTAGGTAACCAGCTTAACTAACTGTACTCTTAGCCCAAATCTGTTAACTAGCTGAAGAACTTGATTCACCTGAATTCCTACTAAGTTTCCTTATGCTGCAATTCCCAGGTAAGGGGGAAAAAAAAAAAAAAAAAAAAAAAAGAAAAAAAAAAAAAAGGCACAGTGCTAGCTCAGTAATTCCATTATGGGAACTGAATCACCTAGAGGATGAACACAGGTATGAGTCCTTGGTTATTTTTGGTGACATATTAGACTATAAAGCTAAAGTTAACAAAAACTAGCATGATTCTGACAGTCTTCAAAAATACACACCAGAATTTTTTCAAAAACAATACCTTCTGTATGTTCTGTTGAACAAATATTACATTCAAAGCAGTATAAATGTGTTAGCAATAGAAGACATCTCTTAGAAGAGCAGAAACAGAGGAGATGAATGGAAGAAAGCTCACAAGACTTAACATAAGTCATAATATTTAATGCATCACTCAAAAATCACAGCAAGAAACACTGTATAAAACCCTAAACATACCAAAGGTTTCTCAGCTAGGAATTGAAGTACTAAGGTCTAGCTACTTATCTGAGTATTTAAAAAACTATTTTGTAGAATATGAATGCTCTCAAAGAAATTCACATCAAGACAACAAAATGACCTACTTAAAGCTTTAAAGTCATAGTATAAAGTTAAATGGCTTCTATTTTGAGTACCCAAAAAATCTGTAACTTAATGACTACTGATTTTTATTTGTTTCAATTCTGATGTATATATATGTTATAAATTGTAGTTAGAATAACCAATTCAATGGTATCTCACTCTAGATAAAGACTCTTGGAGTCAGATTAGCTATTACGCCTGTAGGCTCTAAACACCTACGTTACTTTGTGGACTTGTTAATGACTTAATGATTTATGCACAGTTTCACAGAGAATAAAACACAAAACCTTTGCTTTTTAAAGCCCGGACTGTGTCCTACCACCAGCTCACCTTGCTTTTTCATTAGCAAATGAAGCACAAAGGCATCAAAACTCATACTATGAAAATTATTTCTTTCACTTCAAAATATGTTCATCTACAGAAATAAATAATTAAAAAAAAATAGTTGCATTATTCAAGCCAGTTATAGCAGTTCTGAAAACCACCATATAGCAAAACCTCATTTTCAGCCCTTTTAGTCACAAGTGCTGGGATCTGAGAGCTTATTAAAATGACACAGGAAACAAAACAGGCCTGGTTTGTGCTCCTTTCCTATCCTCTTTTCTTCAACTTCAGCACTATTTACAAATGTTTTCTGTCAGCTTTTTTCCTTCATGCCTGTTCTCCACTGTCATCATGCACTTTGTTTTCATCAGTCTCTCTGTCCTTCTCTGACTGTAGTAACTAGATTTCTCCAGCTCCAGCATCCTATTAAATACGTGTCCAAAATACTTATTATGTTTGTTCGCCTGTGCTTCTGAAGGACTGGCAGAGTACTGGTTTAAAGCCCAGATAACCCACTGAAGCTTTGCCAGGCATTTTTTCACTTCCTACCCAAAATTATCGATACCCTGTTTCTGGTCATAAAAATTTGAAGGTGATTCCTGTTTTATTTGAAAAGGTTGAGAAGCCATTCCTTGACTGTGGTTACTGAGGCTCCAAAGCCTTAAGAGAAATTAGGGCAAGGAGTTCCTGCCATCTATCTGCCTCCAGTGAGCTTAGTCAAGAGCTGCTCCTACGTATACACTCAGCAAGGCTGCACATTGTTCATCTGGTTGAAGTGTTAAAAGCTTGTGAGCAGCTACAGAGACAAAGCTGGGGGGATTGAAGCTTTCCTTTGTGCTCTATCAGAGTAATGCTGCTTGCATGCTGAATGCTTTTATTTCCCTCTCGCCACCCCACTGCTGTCAATAGCGGTGAAATATCTTTCTTTCATAAATTCCAAAAAAAAAAAGCACTGATAAAATAGAGAGAGGTATTACAGAACCAAAACCACCCCTCAGCTGGACTCTGCCCCAGACCTGAGGAGTATGACACTAACCCCAAAGAATCAGTTTATATCCTGGAAGCATCAGGCAACTTGTCAATAGAGGAAGAACGATTATAGCTGCCTGCAGGCAGAAGAATGTAGCTGAGGTTCTTTTATTAAAGCTGTTCCCCCTATTCACTACATTCCTTTTGCCTACTGCTAACAGCAAGCCGTGGACTGAGCTATGTACTGTTCCCTGACCTCTATAATGCATGAATTTTGGCATCGTAACATGCTAACAGAAACTCTTTTTAGCATTGTTCTCTTAGAAAGTAAGGTGTGTACTGTAACACATAAATAGACACATATTTTGCCTTTACTCCCAACTGAGTATATGGTTTTATTTCCACCATTTTTTTCCAAATAATTACAAACCTTAATAGTATTATATTCTTAAAAGGTTTGTGAAATACATGGTTGGGTAGAAGACAAACTCACTAATGCCTCCCACTGAGCTCAATTCTCATTAGAAAACAGAGAGATAGAAAGAGTATGAAAACTCCAACCATGGGGTGGGGGAGGAACAGAGACGGACACCCTTTAATGATAGTTTTCACTATATTAAGCATGAGAGAATTCAACCAGGAGACAGGTTTTTATGAAACCATGCTTATTTCATTTTGCTGCCAGCAGAACTCCTGTTGATGTCTCTGTGCTGCGTCACCCAGCACTGAAAAATGCTTCTGTCACAGTGAAGGGCGCTTTAGCGTGTCTCAGGCTTTCTGACAAATATTGTTCTCACAATGCAAATACTTCATCCTTTCTTATTCAGCTCTTTGAAATCAAATTTCAGAATAAGAATCACTCCAGAGGAAAGAGAAAGCTGAATGCAAGAACATTGGTGAACGCAAACAGGAAGATACAAAGAAGAGTTAATCAAAGAAAACCGGTGGCCAGTAAACTGCAATTTGGAATTATTATTTTCTTCAGTTCAGAAAACTGAAGGGGAAGAGTGTTTAGTAATCTTTTTAGGCTATTAAAAAGAAAATATAATGAAGCAAATCTTTTTGTTTTACTAATGGAGTGCTCCATTTCATCATAAAAGCCTCAGTGTTGCTATTTCTTGCAGAGATATTCCTTCTTGTATACCTGTTAGATCTGACCTTATAATCTAAACCAAAATTTGCAAGACAAATGATCTCCCAGAAAAGTTCAGAAATTCAGTTAAGCCACAGTATTTAATAAATAAAATAGCATTCTACTTTTGTAACAGTTTTCATCTGAAGATTTGAATGTACTTCAAATGACTTCAGTAGTGAAAAAAAAAAATGTGTCTGGACTGGTAAACAAAGAGTTGCTTTTGTCTAATATATTCCAACACTTTCAATATAGCTTTACTACAGTTTAGTCAGATTCTAAATTCCTAAAATTGTTGTTTCCAAAAGAATTTAAAAGTGGACTAGAGAATATGTCAATATTGTTCTATTTAAGTTAGTTCCTAATTCCCTAACACAAGGTTTTATTTGGTGATTTTTTCCAAACATCTTTTTTAACTGATTTAGTCTTCCTGTATATTAATATACTCCTCTTCCAAGTAGAATATAGATTAAATTTTAATGTCATTAAATTTGCCATATAAGCGATTCAATGGCAATACTATAATTTTCAACCTGAAATTCTATTTCTGTGCATATCTTGTTTTCATCATGTTTTCATAATCGTAGTCTTATTTATCTTACTAGGTGTGACTCATGGTAATATTTTTTTTAGTACTTTAGAGTTTATGAAGCATTTGTCTGTGCAGATGTCTGAACATATTGCTGTACAAACCCAATATGAGTTTCAGACTTTTAACAATATGGTACTGGGTTCTTCAGAGAATCATTTTTAAATGAATAGTTTTCTGTTTAGTGTATTATGTAACTGATATAATTTACTTATACTCAGTGCTGAAATACAAAAGAAACCTGTGTCTATGAGTCCAGCAACATGTAATTAGTGTTACTTACACCAACTATATCTGTATATTCATACTGGTTCAGGTAATGAAAGAGGAGAAAAAGCAATGTAAAGAAGGAACCAAAAGAAGAGAGTTAAATGAGTTATAGAAATGAAGGGGAAGGAAAGAAGTGGGAAAAGGGATGAAAAAGGGAAAAAGCATATCAAGGGAAATAGAAATTTGGTATACCATTTTATACATGTCTATACATACACTCAAATTGATTAACAAACCCCTAAAGTACCCAGCATTTGAAATAAGACTAGAAATTCACAAATCCATCTGAGTACATTTTGGCCCAACAATTTTCAATTTTCAACAGGTGCAGAGGCTGACCCTCTCAATACATCATTCATTTGAAGTGCATATTTGTAGGCTGAGATATAACTGCCCAGTAATGTTAGGCTAATGCTTGGCATGTTAAGCTCAGTTTCCACATGCATGTGAAAAACTGAAGCTATTGCTCTTATTTTACCCCAAATGGACAAATCTTTGTAACATCTGTTCTCTGTGAACTATATTTATCCCAGTTTATCCACTATCATTGGAGGAAAAACCACAGACAGTACCTACCAGCCTGTATCTCTAGAAAGAGCTCACTAAAAATATTCATAGTTCCACCCAGTATGTCCAGGCAGGATTTGAAGAAATAGGTAGAATGGGTTGTGTTGTTGCACTTGTCAGACCAAAAAAAAACCCAAAAGCACACCAGGCTGGATGTAGAAATACCAGTGAGAGACCAAAGTGACCCTGGGAAAGCGAAAGCTACCTCGCATGCTCCCCACAGCTACAAGCACGGTGTTACCACAAAAAGCAGATGCAGGACTCATCAGGGATTCTGACTGCATGCTTTGGAAAATGCTTACAGCAGGGCATGCTCTGATGCTTCTTTTAAGGAATCCCTTATAGAGAAAGGGGACAATAGGGGAAAAACATAGAATACAGCATGATAAGACTTTTATGAAGATACAGGGAATTTATGAGATAAAACAATAATGATTAACAAGTCACTGGATATAAATTCTAGGTAACTAAAGGACAAAGTCCAAGGGGAAAAAAAAAAAAAAAAAAAAAAAAAAAAAGATAAATGAACAGGAGACACAAAAGTGCTAGGATTGCAGAAAGAATTGATTTTTTTAAGAGCAAAACTTATTTAATAATTATGGGATTACCTGATGTCATGTCCAACCTAGGACAGGTCTCCATTCCTCCAAATTCTATATAGTTTTCTCACTCTCCTTTTAGGGAATCCAACTCCTATCTACTTTCTCGCATCAAGGGGATTTTCTGTATAGAAACCATTGTATGTGGTGCCAGTATTCTCATTTATTATAGGAATATAAGCTAACAAACACTATAGGGATACAGCGCCATGCAAAACCTTAAATTTCAGAATTCTTCAGATTACACGCACTTTAATGTGCTGTCTCTGATTTCCAGGCATAAATTTTGACACTGTAATGTATTAGGTTTCTTTACAATCTACATAGTAGAGTCCACTGTTTTACTTCTGCAACCTGCCTGGTGTTATGAGAAAAAACTTATGAGTTGCAATACCATTAATCATGTTTAATCATGATTTAAAGGATTTATGTAATAAAGAGTCTAGAAAAGAATTTTAAATACATAATTTTACTGGTTAAAGTTTAAAAAACAGAATAGCCTTACTACTACTAAGAGTTCATCTTGGTTCAATAACCTTTTTTAATGCCTTTGCCTACTAGGGTTAAAAGATTTTCCTAACAGGAATCTTCTATATAGATCATCTCCTAGATCACTCTTTTTAATAAATAGCTAATGCCCTAATGAAAAGCAAAATTTCTTTTTGTGAAAACTGTTTGTGATAGACTCAGATTTTGTTAAAAAGATGAGATATGCTTTGATAACAGTACATTTTAGAGGGAATTGTGGTTGTCTTCTATAGCAATCTTAAACCTTGCAGACCTTTCAACACATTAGGTACCTATCCAAGAAATTTCCCATTAGTAAGAACGCGTTGAGCATTATTTCATTGAGAAGATACTTGGTGGCAGCATTAAAAGCAAACCATTGTTGGCACCAGATAGCGGTGTGCTTCTTAACATAGAAGGAAGTCTGGGGTTTTTGTGGGTTTTTTGGTTGGTTGGTTTGGGTTTTTGTTAATATTTAAAAAGAACTGAATGTAGTACCTATAAAAACATAGGTGTAAGAGCATCTGCTATGTAAAACAACTCAGCAACATCGTTACATAATAAAACATTCTTGCTGGACTGGATTTTATTGGGGTTTTTTTCAGGAACTATACATTGTAGCAATCAATGTTTGCTTTTCTTCTAAAGCACATAGGGACAGTCAGACCACTTAATGGATGGGCATAAATACTAATATTGCCATTATAAGATGTATTTGATGTATACTGCCTCCTTGCTGATGCTACTGCCAAGTTATTTGTGCAGGAAGTAATGGTGAAGTGGAAGCTACATAAGTTAGGCACATCACTTTTAATGATTTGGATTGCCTGTCAAACAGGGAGAATAGCCACTGGCATCGCAACTTGCAAAACGTAAATGTACACCCTTCCCTACCGTACCAGCAAGATGTACCAGCATCCAGGAATATACCACCAGTAAGCTCCACTGCAACAGTATAGGGACTGACTCCAAAAGGAAAGTGAACTAATATGCACAGGAGTAGGTACTGTATTAAGTAATTAACTCAATATGCAACTATAAAAAGAAGTGTAAAACCTAATTCTTGAGTATCATTCACATACAGGTTGGACAAAATAAGCATGAATGTGAGAAGTCACTTTCCTAACCTCATCTTAGTGTTAA
Organism: Podiceps cristatus; assembly: GCA_000699545.1. Classification (NCBI taxonomy): domain Eukaryota; kingdom Metazoa; phylum Chordata; class Aves; order Podicipediformes; family Podicipedidae; genus Podiceps; species Podiceps cristatus. The sequence continues at coordinate 20,663 of KL274523.1, read as the reverse complement.
ATTTCTCAGTTGATTTGGCAGTCAATATTTGTACATGCAAGCAATTAGAAGGGCAGAAATAGAATCATAGAATCATTTAGATTGGGAGAGACCTTTAAGTTCAAGTCCACTGTTAACCTGGCACTGCCAAGTCCACCACTAAACCATGTCCCTAAATGCCCTATCTACATGGCTTTTAAGTACTTCCAGGGATGTGACTCCACCACTTCCCTGGGCAGCCTATTCCAGTGCCTGACAACCCTTTCAGTGAAGAAATGTTTCCTAATATCCAATCCAAACCTCCTCTGGCACAATTTTATGCCATTTCCTCTTGTCCTATTGCCTGTTACTTGGGAGAAGAGACCGACCCCCACCTCGCTACAACCTCCTTTCAGGCAGCTGTAGAGAGCGATAAGGTCTCCCCTCAGCCTCCTCTTCTCCAGGCTGAACAACCCCAGCTCCCTCAGCCGCTCCTCACAGGACTTGTGCTCCAGACCCTTCACCAGCTTCATTGCCCTTCTCTGGGCACACTCCAGCACCTCAATGTCTTTCCCGTACTGTGGTGCCCAAAACTGAACACAGAACTTGAGGTGTGGCCTCACCAGTGCCAAGTGCAGTGGGACAATCACTTCTCTAGTCCTGCTGATTATCCGGGTCCCCCAGCCACTCCTCCCCAAGCCTGTAGCATTGCATGGGGTTGTTGTGACCCAAGTGCAGGACCTGGCACTTGACCTTGTTGAACCTCATACTGCTGGCCTTGGCCCATTGATCCAGCCTGTCCATGTAATATGTCCAAATAAAATGAATTGTAATTAGAAACAAAACAAGAAGGGTTATTTAACTTTCAAATACATTTAGAAACCCTCTTATCAATTTCATAAATGAAAACCTTAATGCTGGTGTCATGTTAGGAAGAGAAAAATCATAAAGGAAGTTTACACAGGGAATTCCCTTGTACATCATCCCTAGCCGAGGGTCATGGAGAACCAGCCTTATTCACCTAAATTTTCATTCAGATGACTCAAACATGACTCACGTAGACCTCTGAGACATAGAATACATTTGGTGGTAAATATTCGATAAGGGCAACATATATACTTTTTCCTTCCCCTGCCATTTGTAAGAGAACAAACCCTGACCTGCATCATTAAAACTACACTGAGATCCAACACAGATTTTGTATACACAGGGCTAGAGGTTAAAGACTTCCACAAGAAATAGTCTTGAATACTAAAATATACTTGCAGATTTTAAATCCACATCCCAGATTTTCTTATTATCCAGCCTTTGAAATATTCCAAATGAAAAGAATTTTTTTTTTTTTTTTTTAAACTTTAGAGTCTGGATGGGGGAGGGAGAAAAGTCAATCAATAAACCCCTCACAAATATCACAAATCACAAGAACCCTTGGCCTGAAACTGTACCTCAGTGAGGACTGGATTAGAGAATAAATTGCTGGCTTCCCCACTAAACCAAATAAATTTGTACGCCTTGCTGGACTGTCTGCTAGCTTCAACAGGAGCAAAGGAAAAACTTCACCTAATCTTGCCTCACGGTTAGGGCAGCTCTTGGGCTATAGGATCTCTAGGTTCAAGCCCCACGAGGTTAGGGAGATCTAGAATGGGAGCTTCTGCTTCATGAATGTCACAATCCAAGGTTATTGCATAAAAAAAGCATAAAGTATTGCCTCCTTTGTTGCATTCTCAAAAGATAGCCACCTTTTTTGAGTCAAACAAAGGCTTAGAAAGGGAAGCCCTGAGAGATACTTGCTGAGGCACCCTTTTATAACTGCTGTTCTCTACAAGACAGCATGCTTCCCTTCTGGACACAGCAAGTCATTTTCCAGATGTTGCAGGGTTTGTTTGTTTATTTTAAGTAACAGAAAGAGATGGCAACCTATTTTTACCATCTGAAAGCCTCTCTCCATGATCTCATGATGAATCTATTTTCCTAATTCAGGTTTATGGTCTACCAGGCAATTCAATCAGCTTAATCTTTTATCAACTGTAAGAACGACTGCTGTTAAATTTGCAACATTTCCTTTGCCCAAATGATCAGGAAAGTTTATAAGATGAACAGGGCATACCTATCTTTGGCTGCAAGGCAACATGTATCTATCAGTTTCTAAAATGTATTTATTTGGGGTTTTTTTTGGGTTGTTTTTTTTTTTTGGTTGTTTTGGTGTTGTTTTTTTTTTTTTTTTCTTTTCTTCATTCTTTTGAAGTTTTCCCTGAACTTTCTTACTGTTAAGTCAGATTAGTAACCATGTAGTTGTGTGGATGGCATTTTTGATTTCTATAGTTAATGGATTGCTTATTTACATATTTTAGTTCTCAATAGTTATTTTGAGTTTCAGTTTCTTCCATATTCTGAAGAGATGTTCATCTAGCACCATCACTTGAAGAAATCAAGCCCTGTGAATTTCATGTTCCATGCCCCTATCTCTCACACAATCACCTTCCCACCTGCAACTGTGTGTTCAATCCTGAGTCCTGAAGTAAGGCAATTGAGCATACAAACAGAAGGGGAACCAACTTTATAAAAGGGTAGATAATGGCAGGACAAGGGGGAATGGATTGAAGCTGAAGGGAGGAAGGTTTAAATTAGATATTAGGGGGAAGTTTTTTAGAAAGAGAGAGTGGTGAGGTGCTGGAAGAGGCTGCCCAGAGAGGTGGTGGATGCCCCATGCCTGGAGGTGTTCAAGGTTCAAGGTTGGATGGGGCCCTGGGCAACCTCGTGTAGGTCCAGGCCTGGAGGTTGGTGTCTCTTTGGGGTTGGAACTCTATGATCCTTGGGGTCCCTTCCAACCCAGACCTTTCTATGAATCTATGAATTGACTATGTTGAGGTGTTTTAATATGCATTCTTGCTCACTTTGGTTAAGAAGTACAACATAGGTGTTTGTCAGTTGTGGCTATTTTATGATCTTAATTGCATCAGTTGTCAATTGAGATTAAAAATTTAATAGCTAAAACAATTACTGAAGATACAGTAACAAAAAAACCCATAGAGTAACAAAAAACCATAATTTGCCAAAGAATAGTTTTCTCTCATTTCACGCATTTTAATTTGAGGCTTCAGTGCCGAAACATATTAGTGGTGCCCAGACACATGCTTTATTTTCTCTTTATCATTAAGTTTACTCTGAATATTCATAGTTCTCAACCAGCTGAGATTAATCCACACCATGACCTCCTGCATCATTGATCTCTCTCTGAAGTAAATGGAAACAGCACATATAACACTTCTCAGAATATCACCCTCTGGCCTTTACATTTAATATTAAATCAAAAATTGATGTTGAAGACAATAGTTTTAGCAGGTAAAAAACCCTTTTTTTTCTTTTAAAAATTAAATTTCTGTGAAGGTTACGGAATAAATCTTGAATAAGTTTCTTTTAAACAGTGAAGCAGCTTTATGTGGGATAGGTATTTTTTATATAGGCTTAGCTACAAATCAGAAAGCCATAACACTGCAGTGCAGAGGGCAGACTTAAAGATCCAAACAATAACTGACAGTATTTACATTTTGCTAGTGCCCTGAAAATGGCCCCACATGGGACTGTAATACAATTAGCTCCCTAGGAATAACTACTGAAGCAACAATTAAAAAAAATTGTCATATTCAACAGGAAAGAACATAGTGTAAATCTATCCTGAATGAACTAATATTTTTTATATACATATATTTTAAAAAGCAGTCAGCATGCAGCTGTCTGAATGTTTTAACAATATTCAGTATTTTCAGAGGAAATTCTGTATGCCTTTCCTCAATCATCTAATAAGCTTAGGAAGGCTGAGAAGTTGCTGGTCTGCTTGGCTAATATCTTTGTCTGCGCTGACTTCTCCAGAAGCATTTAGCACTGCAGTTCACAGGTGTCCCAGTAGATAAAAAGTGAGATGCAGAAAGTCACACAGGCAGTTCAAGAGATCAGTGACTATTACAATTAAAATTAGTAAAATTAAGAAAGTGTGATTTTTATACCAGAAATAAAGGTCTATACCTGTTCTCACTTGGATAGCCTTCCAAAAGCCCTAGATAGACAAAGGCCTGCCATATATCCTTTGTCATGTTAATTCTGCCAATATTAAATGCATAAGTACATGAGAGATTCTGTATTAAAAAGTATAGTCTAATGTTACTCATGCCTGAGCTATGAAGGGAAGAATAAAAACACCATAGTGGGAGAAGGTTCCTTCTTCCTGCAAATTGAGGTGAGAAGCCATAAATGTATTAAGAACATGTTATTATAGCACTTTAGCATTTAACAGCTTTTATTTTCAGTACCCTGATCACTAAACTGGAACCCTAAACCTCCACCTTGGGCACCTAGCCTCTGTGAATAAGTGATCTCAAACTGGGATTTAAAGATAGCCAGTAAGAAATACTGGAGAAAATTGCAGATGAAAACCTACACCCTCTTTGTGCTATGTAAGCTTTATTTAACTGCAAACACATATCTTTGTCCCCCAGGATATGCTCTTCAGAAGGAGGACCTAGGTCTCTTTCAGAGGGATTAGCTGGTTTCTTCTCTTGAAGCCACAACCAGAGAAAACAGTGATCTCAACCAGGCTATATAACTTTCTTCAGGGGGGAGGAGACACCTGTCCTGTTGTAGGTGAGTTTTTTAGTACATGAGGAGTTATATCCTCTTTTTTTCCTGCTGAAGCTTTACCATTGTTCAGGGAGAAGAAGAGAGACACGCTCCTAAAGGAGCAGATCTAGATTAGATATTAGGAAGGAATTCTTCGCAATGAGGGTGGTGAGGCATTGGAACAGGTTGCCCAGAGAAGCTGTGGATGCCCCATCCCTCAAAGTGTTAAAGGCCAGGTTGGACGGGGCTTTGAGCAACCTGGGGTACTGGAAAGGTGTCCCTGCCCATCCATGGCAGGGGGGTTGGCACAAGGTCCCTTCCAACCCTAATCATTCTATGATTCATCAGAAAATATATGGCCAAGGTCTCCAATAGAAAATGATGAATGTGATTAGGAGTTTCTCTCTCTAACCTATTGACCAGAAGAAGCATCTCAGAGATGTGCAACTCCCAAGAAAAAAAATTACTGTTTTTAGCATTATTTTTAAATGGACATTTGAAAAGGTTTATAAAAATATAAATCATTTATTTTTAAGTGTACTTAGTCTTCTGTAGAAAAAGCTTTTTATAGGTGTGCTTCTTCAAGCCTTTAATGAAAAAGGTTTTCTGTGGTGTAACTGAACAGAGAAGCACAGATGAAGAAATCGGAGGAAAAGAGAACCTCAAGTGTGAGAACAGGGAAGGAAAGATTATTTAGTCAGGAGAAACATTAATGTTGATACAAAGGTAGATAGATCCTGAAATTTATAGGCAGTTCCAATGAAGAAGAAAATATACAGCCAGAAACAACTATTTCAGAAAGCAGCTAATTACTTGTTCATGCGTTAACCAATTAACATTAGGCAACAGATGAGCCAAACTGATGATAAACTGGAAGAATAAAATCAAAATGTGTCAGGGTTTATAATACATGGACTCCTACTCTTTGCTTCTAAAAAACAAATACTGAATAACTTGAATTTGATTCAAGTTTTTCTGACAGAGAAACTTCTCTTGTCTCTAGAAAAACATCACCTGTATACTAACGAGAACAATAAATGGTAAGTGCATGGGACTAAATCCCCTGAAGCATAAAGTCATTAGACTGAGCCTCTCCTTGAGGGAACAGAATTAGATAAATATTTAGACAGTAATACTGCTGAAAAAATGTATAATTGAATGACAGGGAAGGTGGACTGACTGCAGCAGGCAGCAACAATTTGTTTTGGTTGGTGGTTTAGAGCCTATTGAGAGAATTTGGAAATTGAATTAAGAGATGAAAGCCTCTGGAAGAGCAATCTTGTAACCGCTTTAAAAGAAAAATGAGTTTTATTGCCAATAAAGCAAGTCAGTTTAACAGAAACAAAACCCACAACACAATTCCATTCTCCCATGACTAAAACCTAAAAATATAATCCTTGTCTCCTTCCTTGTGAGTAAAGAAACATTTATCAGTTTTTCTAGCAACTTTAAACTTAATACATTAAAAGTGTTCTGTTCTGTCTACATCACAAACAAGATGGTAAATTGGACTTAGAAGCTACCCAGGACCAAAAAGTGAAGGTATTTATCTGGCTGCTCTTTCATTTGGGCTTGCCATATTCATCTCCAGTCAAGTGACAGAATTTCATTTTAACGATGGAGATTTTTAGTAAGGATTTGCCCTAAGTCTTTGGCAGGTCAAAAAACAGTAGAAAGAAAGATAATCTTGGAGTCTGCTTTCATTTTTATAGGAGCCAAGACTTCCTTACAGATATTACAGAAATATGTCCTTGCCATTTTATTCTTTATTGCTTTAGTTTATGGGACACCATTATTTTAAAGTTATTAAAGAATTTTAAAGAGCACATGGCTGTGCACATATGAGTACATGCTTCCTTTGAAGGTTATGCTTCACAAAATGTTGCAGCCTAATATAATATTTGATATATGTAGTAGTGTTCATTATTGTTGGCTAAGACAAATACTATCACAGCAGTCAAAAAGCAGAGTTCCTACAACAATCAGTGAAAGCTGCTTATGAAGTTCGGTATCTCTCAGAGGCCAAATAATAACATTCTCCACTTTGTATAAGTGGAAGTATTAGTGAATCCAAAGATGAAGCAATAAATTACTACATTTAAGTATTTTTTACCCCAGTAAATACCATTTCTTCTTCACAAAAATGGATGCCAGTTGGTTTTCATTTCTTTTACCCATAATTATGCCAATGGTGAAAAAAAGATTTATATTTAGCTTATATTAATGTAAAAAAATATTTTACTTATTTGATATGTTCTTTGTCCTATTTCATGTCAGAACTTTATCTAATCATGCTGCACACTAAGCTGGACAGTAACACCACAAGAATGATTTTTTTAATGGTCATCTACTCCCCTTCATGTCAGGATATGGAAAGAATCGAACTTGAATTAAACAAAGGAACAGGCAGGTGAGGGGAGCAAGAAGAATCACCAATGTTTCTCTTCATTAGGATTCCATGGCAACTACAGTTCGCTTAAACAACCAATTACTGTGGATGTTGCATATTTCTGCATTAAAACCTGGAACTCCAGCACACAAATACAAGAAGTGTGCAGTAGATGTATCAGTATCAACACAACATGACAAATGGTCATGCTCTCAGTGCTGGGAAGGCATCTGAAATGGCAGACATCCATGGGATTCAGCTGTGTTTCCTTTGGATAGTGCTTTCACACACTTGGCAAGCAGGACCAGCAAACCTCAGATAAACCACTATCCAAGTAGGAGAACCTACGTAGCTTTGTCGTGCCCATTCCGTGGTTTGTTGTTTCTCAGATTCTGCCATGCATATTTTCACTGAAGGTAGGAGCTTGTTCATAAAGGCTCACCCCCGTATTTTGACAGTACAAAGCAGCCGTCATTCCCACATATGCATACACCATGATTAAAGTCATAGGCATATCTTTTGGTTTGAGTGAAAGCCAAGCTAGCTGCTACATGCTGCAACCCAGAATTCACCGTGCCTTTGCTGTCCATTATATGAAGACCCCAAAAAGTTTCCTACACCCACATTACACCAGAATTTTATTCTGGTCTTTTATGGTCCCATAGGGTTTTCAAAATAACATTAAACATAATGCACTAACTTGCCTGTAGTAAGGTACTTTCAATAAATTCTCCAGGCCCACCTTCAAGGAATGGGCACCTTTTCTGGTAGGCCTAATGGAAACAATTTATGAAAATAATCAAGGATGTTAATAAAATTAAAGTTAATTAGTTATCTTCACCCTATGTCACAAAGTTTTACAGCAAAGGTGAATTTTATATACAGCTCTTGAATTTAACCCAGTTACAGTTTGCCAAATTGTTTTGAACTCTGCAAAAACTGTACACTGATTTATCTGGAACCTATGAGCCATTATATTTATAAATGAGAATCTAGTGTTGTCACTTTGTGAATCATAATTCCTTCATATGTTCCATTCTTTCTAGGATGAAGTAAACTGTTTTCAGCATTAATTATTTCAACATTCTGCATCAGCTCAGTAAGAGATTTGGCCTTTATTAAAACAATTTAGATTGGCATACTGCTTATATGGCAACAATTTCTACTTAACTCTTCCATTCAGGAACACCTTGTGGAAAAGATATTTGTATTGAGCAACCCTTAATAAAACAGTTAATACACGATTACAAGATTTATCTTTTATTAATTTGTTTAGTGCTTTTTTGAATTAATGAACTTTTCAGTATCCACAGCAGTGAACAGACAAACCGTATCATAGGTTAAGGCATTAAGGGAAGTACAAGTGTAACTGCTGCTGCTACTTGGCAGGGAGCAGAGAAGAAAAATAGAACACAGGTGGATGAATACATAGCCTCCTCTTCCCCTTTTAGTTAATTTAATGCATACTTAGACATGCAGAAGACACTTTAAAATCTCCAGAATATAAAAACAATGTCTGCTTCATCTCTTGTTAACTGTGATTATGATCTGTTTGACAGTATGTAAAAAACTGAGAAGCTGAAAGAGTTATTGCCTCAAACACTCACAAAGGAGGACCTTGTGTGAAGGAATGTTATCCCACCAACAAGGTAAGGTGCAGCTGAAAGGAAGGATCTTGCGGAAGCAGGATAATACTTTTCTGGGCCTTATCTTGGGTAAAAATTTCAAAAAACAAACGAGCCCAAGACAGCATTGCCCCTTCATCTCTGACAGGAAGGGGAGAAGCACCAAAATCACTCGACCCCATCCCCCCCAACCCCCTTTGAGAAGCTACAAGAGCAACAGACTATGTATGCAAAGTAACTAGCATATGAAGTGGGGCTGGAGACAGGGACTAGTCTACAAATAGCACAGCTCAGAGGGGCTGGGTGCATGCACCCACCATCCGAAGGAACCAGACCAGAGATGTCACTGGAACCACCAGGGTGGTGATCCAGATTTTTTCCTCTACCTCTGTCTTTCTATCTTTCTCTCCTTCTCTTTCTCTCTTGGCTGTTATGGGCTGTTCAGACCTTTATATGATCCAAGATTTAAATAGCTTATCCTTTTATATGATCCAAAGTTTAAATAGCTTCTGCCATAAATAAAACTTTTCTATCAATTGTGTGGTGTTAAGTCACCTTAATTTAGCCCAAGGGTATCTCAAACATTGGTTATTTCAGAGTGAGTTGTCCAGGACGGCCTTCTCAGGACCCAAGATAATCCTTTAGACATAAACCATTGACCAAGTCTGGGAATAGGATTGGATCCAGCCACACCTGGACTCCTCTCTGAGAAAGGGCTTAGAAAGCGATGGGTCCTTTCTGAACCTCATGACCCAACAGGAGAAAATCCCTGACCACTAAAGTGCATTCACTCACGCACTCACCCACTTGGTCCCCAGCACAGTTTATAAGCATTTCTAGTTTAAACTGACAGAGTAGATATTGTTCTTGCTTACAGTCTACTGAAGCAAAGTTTTAAAGTTCATCTTCATGGACTCCCTGACACCTAAAGTTTTTTGAATGTTCCACAGTTTTGTACAGCAAGTACTTCAGTAAATCAAATTTAACATAAGTAGTATTTATTTTTCATACCTTTCTGCACCAGTAATTTCTGTTAAATAGAATTCTCCCTTCCCAATACACTTCCTCTTAGAAGAGTTATTGGTCATACATATTAAAGGATAACAAATTCTTTCTTTTTCTATTTTGTGCAATCAACTGAGAGCACCACTCCCATCAGAAATCAAGCCTCAAGCTAAAGTTGTACTATTGGACCAGTAAAAACTAAACATTATTTGAATTGTAGTTGCTGGAAAATATCAATGCTGTTTCTTCTGAGAGATTTGTAATCTAATGAATGAAAGTAATTTTATTAGTCTGCAGCCACACATACAGTTCACATTCTGCAGAATGATAGCCCCTAATAGCAACCTCTGTAAAACCAAACATTAATAAAACCCCTCCGCTTCATGCTTTCCAGAAAGCCAACACTACATCTACATCATAACAGCAACTTTAACACCGGAGGCCAAAGGGATTATTGTCTAATTTTCTATCAAGGACTGCCTGTGCACACCATATGATTTTTTTCTTCATCAAGATAGGTGTCACTTTGCTGTAGTTTCCATTCTAACAGTGGTTAATGTCATTAGACCCAGGAATGAGGGCTAAGGAGTAGGAGTTTGTGGAGGTGGCACAACTATATAACAAACTTAAACATTTCTAGTGAAAGATTTTGGCAGCAAAGATTAGGAAACCAGATTTGCTTTTGACAAGAAGTTGACCCCATTTTCCAACTCAAATTTGACGTTACATTAACCTCAAAATACAGGCACAGGGGAAAGACATCATTACTTTTCCATAGCAGAAAACAACAGCAACAAAACTTGCAAAGCTACTCCTTTTTAGGAACAAGCATAACTTAGTAAGGGGTGGGAAGGAGCACAAAAATTACTTGTTAGAATTTCATCTGGAGATATTTTACTTCACCTGGGTGATTATGGATCCATAAAAGTGTAATCCTCTATGTTTATAGGGGTTTCACAGACAAAGGATCACAAATAAGTTCTTGTTGGCAGCCTAATTACAATCGCTTGAAGCTTTTTACAGGGGCAACAACTACCTGGAAAAGATGAATTCTATGGTCCAGATAGTGTATCTAAACACCAGTCCCCCTAGTAAATACTTTATTCCCAAGGGGCTATTCCTATTTTAAAAGTAATAATAAAACAATCTTCAGGTTTCTTGCAAGACTTCATTGCCACATATCTGACTCTTTTCTAATTAAGTTGAGCACTGATTCTGCTTTTGTTGGTATTGCCTATTTTCAGAGAGAGGAGCATTAGGGAAAAAACAAAACCAAAAAAACACCACAAACCACCAACCAAAAACTCTACATCCTCTTTATCCAAATATTCATTGAAATGAACAAACAAAACCTGAAAATTCTCTTTTGATTGTGCAAGCATGATCCTTACAACTAACTCTATAGCTGCAGTGAAGCCTCTCTGGTATGATATATTTCACATTTACTAACTCTATGTCTGTAGACTAGGCATAATTGCTGAGATGTAAATAATGAGGATCTGTGACAAAACCAGTAAGCAATTCACTATTTTTGTAAAATTTTGCTTTTATGCTTCCTTCACATTTTCTGCTCCCTGCTAAACTTTAATTCCTTCTTTTTGTTTGCATTTCTTGCTTACATACATATAACAAAACAAGAGAATATTTTCTTTTACATTATTAACATGCCTACTTAAATACTTTAAAAGCCAGTGTTAAAAGTATTTGGTGCATTTAAAAAAAAAAAAAAAAGAAAAAGAAAGCATATTTCGTAATTTACAGTCCTTGGGAAGACACTCAATGCTTTGCCCTGTGGTTCATCATCTCTTCCTTTGTCATTATACCTTTGCTTTTTTCTCTTTTAGCCATTTTTCTGGGGCACTTAAGGGGAAAGGAGTTACCAATAACAGAAAAAACAATAAAAAATTCCAGCCAAAAAAAAAAAAAAAAAAAAACAAAACAGGACCACAGGGCTTTACAAAGTGAAGTTTCAGTTAACATCAGGTGATCAATTATCCTGTAAAACAAGGAGTAGAACAAATTTGATCTTTCCTCTCCTTTGAGAAATCCCTGCAGGAAATAGTGACCTCTATGTTTAAGACATTACTTTTTAACCACTCTATAGAATTTAATTAGATATTCACTCACTTAAAATTCTACAGGATAATTAAGAGTCTTGGTGAGCTTTTAATAGTCTCAAATTTTTAGATTATAGATTTACTGACTTCTAATATGTTTCAATAAGATGCATTTGATTTCATTAGGCTTTGATGCAAGACTATCTCCACCCTGATAGTCACAAATCAGGCTGCTAAGCACTACAAAACAAGACATTTTCTCAGAAGCGGAGACACTGAAGAAAAAGTAATTAGGTATTTTTAATTAGCATTATGTCTTTCTAACCAGTTGTTTGCACAATGCGGAAGATAACTCAGTTTAAAAACATTCTGTAGGTCTCATCCTGAGGAATTATCCATGAGAAGCATTGCCAAAGTCGAAGTTATACAGATGTATAATGAAGCTAAACAACCGAAATCGTTAATTACCCTAACAGTATTTAAGGTTAAAATTTTAGACAGCAGAGATAATGTAGAGTACTGAAGTATTGAATATCTCAGGTAGGTTAGATTTAAAATCTTCACCCTATCTAGTAAGCCAGTGAATTTTATGAGCATTTGCATCGTGTACACTCAGCATGAAATTCCTTTTAACAAGCAGGCAGACATATGTACCAATTTAAACCAACAGAAGGGTACACTTCCCTCTTTCACAAGAAAGTTCAGCTGCTGACAGACAAGGTGACAGAGGTAAGGTCTTAATTTGAGCAAGTTAATGCCTTTCCTACTGCCAGCCCTTTCCAACTATAGACTGGAAATGTGAGCAACCTGTAGCAACCAAGCAGCACCTCAACAGAAAGTTTGTGTCAAGTTGCAATTTCATTCTGCGGTTAGAGAAAGAAAGGAGAGACGTGCTACTAATTTCTCTAGAGGAGATAAGGACAAGCATGAGCCCTGGCCAGCTAGTATGCATTGATATTCCCACTCTGCTGGACAGTGTTATTGATCGTTGGGGCACGGGGGAGGTAGAGTCAAGTCAGAAGGAAATGAGTAGCATGCTATTTTTGCACTGAGGATACAGACTTGTGCCTCTTTGATACTCCTGAACAGTTTAAACAGGCAAAATACCAGACAGAACTTTGTGATATTCTTTTTGAGAGCTATATTCATGACACTTAAGATCAATTTTCTGCTATACTCTTCACATATCCTCCTCATATTTATCTTCCTGCATTTTTCATGCTTATTAAAAAGCCTGTAGAAGTTCTACCTGGAAGTGTCTATAATCCAGAGCTACATACTTTTTTTTTTTTTGTCTTTTCTGTGTGTACCATCCACAGATCCTAGGCTCCTGGGCTGAAATACTTGTTGAACCAAATGTACAGCACTTGTGTCCTCAAGATGCTGTTCCTTCACTATCTCAGTAAAGACTGTGCTTAGTACACAACTTAGCACATTTCCCCTCTTATGACAGAGTTTGTAGCTCATACATCAGTCAGATGCTATGGCCTACAGTACAGACAAAAGGTAGCATGGAAACCTTAGCCTGTAAAACTAGTAACTGTGGAAACTGCCCTGTCAACTGGAGGGCAAGGGCAATGACCATGGAGGGCTACTTGGAGCACCTCAGTGTTCCTGCAATCATTATCACAAAGAGTTATTTGAACTTGGTGCCAAGGCCCTGAGTGCACCACAGGGCTTCAACTGTCCCAGTCTCACCTGGGACCTCCACCCACTGAGTCTCGGTTCCCACTTCCTGCCTGTAAAAAAAAAAAAAACAAACAACAAAACAAAACCTCAAACCAACCAACCAAAAAAAACACCCCACACACAAAAAACCCAGAAACCACAGTAGAAAATCATGATATATGATTGATCAGTTGCACACACCCCAACTCCTAGAAGGTATCAATCGAGGAAAAAAAGCAAGTCATTCTGCCACAAATTGTACTTAAGAGCAAACACATCGAAATTAATTTTCCAGAAATTTGAGTTTTAGGAAGAGAAAAACAAAATTGTGCATCCTCAAGGTGACACCTTTTCTCTAAAATGTGTTTGAGCTGGTCTCTAGAGTATGACTCAAGTCATATTAAGTTTAGAGCATACAACCATAAAGAGATGGTTCTGTGACACAGAGTTTGCAACCTCAGGATAAGAGAAGTGAATATATTCAGCAAAGCTAAGATAGAAGAAAGGTGTCAAGGATAGAATAAAGGCAAGTACAAACAGGGCAATAAGCAATTTTCACAGCATATGCCTGCTTTTCTGCTGGTACATAACATAATTACTTCAAAGGTACTTTTAAAGTGAAAAAGAAAAGAAAGACTCCTTTGAAGCTCTCCTCTTAAGCCTTATTTTAGTCCTCCTGCAGCCTTCCTTTCTCTTCAAAGAAGTTTTCCTCAAGGGGGTTTGGCTAAACAATGCAAACACTTTGGTGCAGTTTATTCTGACTGCTGGAGGTTTTCCAGATTTCAGGTAACCGCAAATAAGAGCCTAGTAGGATTCTGAAGAGCTGCTAAGCCTCTAACTGCAACCTCAAATGTCCAAGTCCTTTAAACTCTGGCCCAGGATCAGAAGCTCTTAACCTTGAGTTGGACTAAATCACCTAAAGTGATATTTAGCATTTCAAAATACTGGATGGCTTTTCAACAGCAATAATCACCCACAGATTCTACTGTCCTCATTTTCTTAGCTCAGAATTTGTCTCGACTTTTCTTTAGCTCTATGAAATCTATCTATAAAGAGACAGTTATTTTCACCTGTAAAAACCCTAACCCTAAAGCAATATACTTCTAGGTTATACATAAGAGTGTTGTTAAATTTCAGCTCTCTTGAAGACATCTTTGAGACTAACTTATAAAATGAGCAAAAAGGTAAGTTCAGTAGTGCATCTTAAGCACTTATTAAGTATTTATTAAAGCAATACAAATAAGAGTTTAAATTATTTGTAGTGCAGCATTATAGATTGATATAGATTAAAGGTTTAGGTAAATAGGTTTTAACTATTATTTTTTCTTTTGTAGCTATGTGTTAAAAAGAGAAGAAACCACCACTTGAACCAAAAATCAATTTTTGAAATTTGCCAATTTAGAAAGTAGCAAGAAGAATCATGGTCCTGACAGAGTAAAGAATGACAGAGGAGGCAAGTCTGAAATCACTTTCTGCAGCTGAGACCACTTCTTCAGCTTTTTTTTTTTTTTTTTTTTTTTAGGTATCAAGAGTTTGAAATATGCCTGTCTCTCTTCCTCCTACACCCCCAAGTAGTTGTGCACCTCCAGCCTACTCACTGACAGAACAGTGTGAGAAACAGAGAGACCTTGACATAGTGTAAGCATTGCTCAGCAACAGCTAAAACATCCCTGTGCTATCAACACTGTTTTGGTCACAATCCAAAATGTAACACCATACAACCTACTATGCAGTAAATTAACTCTAGCCCAGCCAAAACCAGTACAAAAATCTTAGGTTCAAAAGTCTTTTTTCTTTCCTTTTGTTTTTCATCACAAGTAGTCTTGTTTGTGTTTGTGTTTTGGTTTTTTTCTCCTCAATAAAGTATTGCATAAACGTACGTGCATTATATACAGACAGCAAAACCAATAAAGAGTTTAAAGTTAACAAAAAGAAGGAAGATTTGAATCATTTCCTAGGTCCCCCAAAATCCACTATATATATCTCCCCCATCTAGTACTATCCCCATAACACCCTTTACTCCCTCCCTGCCTCCCAAACTTTCTTACTACTCTTAGAGAGATAGAAAGAAAAGTAGTAGGGTAGCTAGACTCCAGGTCTGGTCATAATCAAATGATACAAATCCTTAGTAAAAGGGTACGTCCACAGTTGCACGTTCACTTTGTAAGTATTCTTGTATGGCACTAACTTTGTACGTATTCTTGTATGGCAGAGCAGGCAAAAGCTTCAGAAAAAGTATATGTGGCTCAAAGAATCTTAAAAATTAAGTATAGTAGTTTCCTCACTCAGGGTATTTAAAAGATATTTTAGAAACCCATAAAACTCTAACAAATTAGCTTATGTTAACCAAAACAAATGTTTTCATTTCAGGTACTTCTCATAAATTTCATTAACCACCCATCTGTGAAGAGGCCTTTAGCAGTAACATACAATTTTAATCACACATTTGACAGTGACATTCTTTGGCAGATATTGGTCTTAACAAGATTGTTATAAACATTCAGGAAGTGATGTTTAACTAGAATAATCACTTTGTCCTTCTCCAGGGGGAAAAAAAAAAAAAAAAAAAGCATAAAAGTTCAGGTGGAAAAGTTTGAAGGGAAGTCATCTACTTCATTCTAAAAGTTCAATCAATGTTACTGAATTCCTATTTCCACTCCTGACATGAATGACAACTAACACCAAAGAAAAAAATTATTAGAAAAAGGCAGGAAAAAAAATCCATTTGTTCAGAATTTACCATGTTAAGTACTGAAGGCACCTAGCAGAGAGACCAGATAGTAGAGTGTATGAGACAGCTTGCTCCAAAGACAAGGAAAGCGCTGAAGAGCAACCACTAAAAAGATGAGAATCAGCTTCTACACACAGTTATTTGGGACAAGAAAGGACTAAAGATGCAACATACAGCCAGTATCCTAAATTGCAGGTAAAGACCCAGTTCAGCTTCTTGCCCTCAGATACATCAGGTTAGTTTGAGTCTGGCAGCAACTTTTTATTTGGCCACCACCATTAAAAGCAGCAGCTTTTTATCCAGCTGACACCATTAAAAGTCAGTATATCCTGCCACTTTCAGGGAGCACCCCAAAATCACAGTTTAAACAGCATAACACAGGGGTCTTTTAACCATGGGTGTGTCTACTGGGTTGTGCTCTGTCCACCTTACCATCCATGGCCTCTGATTTTATTTACAAGCCCCACAAGTCTGAAACATATTTCAGCTTAGCATGAAGGACTTGTTCAGAGGCTGGGACAGCAGCATGTTCAGGCAGTAGTGTGTAAAACTGAGTAGCTGTACAGACTTAAATGAACCTGCTATTTCCAATTTGGTGAATTCATTCATTCGTTCAAACAGTCACTCAATATAATTGAACAAGCAAAACAAACAAAAACTCCAAACTCAAAGAAATCTTTCACAGCCAACACACCTTAGCTTCTCTGTCCTTCACATCCAGGAGGACTACCCCAGCATGACTTTAGGCCAGCACAACACAGGGGCTATTAATGTCGTCAGAAATTGTACAACAGGTTTAGAGAGCTCTTCTTTCCCAGAGGGCACTTCATCACTCACCCACAGCCGTTCAAGGCTCCCTGCACCATACCCTGCAGAGCTATGGCCAAGCTCAGGCACACCGGCAAAAAAGGATAGTCAACACCCACAGCACTTCTGCACTACCTGGTTCCCAGCAGCAGATCTTTAATTTATCATAGTTAAACTATAGCAATAATACCTGATCTTTCCTAAAGACAGATCATGTCGCTTCTTCACTTCTGCAGCTGGTGCTGACATCCAGAAGGATCAGATGTGTGTGGTAACAGGTAGATGTCCATAATTCCATCATCAGGAGAAGCTGTACCCTGGTTTGAGGAGTACCTGGGAATACCAGTGCACGAAGTAGCCACAGAGGGTCCTAGGCCACAGCTGGCATACCCCATTTAATATCTCTTCTCTCCCAGAGAAGCAGGAAATGACAAATAATACCCTCCTTAAGTTACTCAGCACTCTAATGTGCCTGAACTCCTGGTACCTTTGCCACTGCTTACCCTCTAGAAGTAAACAGAGTCAGTCGAAACACCTCCTCCCTCCTGAAGGGAAAACTAAAATCTGAATTAGATACCTGGCAACCATTTCTCACTTTTCCCTATGACCTTTCTAAATCAACTCTGATTAACAAATAATACCCTCCTTAAGTTACTCAGCACTCTAATGTGCCTGAACTCCTGGTACCTTTGCCACTGCTTACCCTCTAGAAGTAAACAGAGTCAGTCGAAACACCTCCTCCCTCCTGAACGGAAAACTAAAATCTGAATTAGATACCTGGCAACCATTTCTCACTTTTCCCTATGACCTTTCTAAATCAACTCTGGTTACCACAAAAAAAACCCCAAACAGACAAACAAACAAACAAAGAAAAAAACCCCTTTCATAACTCCTCCACAACTGCTCCTCACTTGGTACCAGAACCTCTCCTTTTACAGCAACTGCTTCCAGGAGGCTCTTCATCACAGCAGGAGATCATTAATCTCTTCATTAACTCCAGACAGGTTGCTGCTTTCCTATCTTTCTTAAAGAAAGAGTCCAATGCCTTAGGAAATCTTGCAGTAAAAAAAATGATTTTTCCTGTATTTATATGTGCTATTAAGAATAAGAAAAAAAGAGGTTAATTTAACATTTCACCAACGTGATTTAATGTTTCATCAGAATGAAAGTAAATAGTACTGATTTATTTTTTTTTCCTGGATAAACATTTGTGAGCCTACAAAATAATTATTGCAACTGCTTCAGAATTAAACTGTTTCCATTTTCTTAGTGGAGGTTGTCCTGGTTTCAGCCAGGATGGAGCTAGTTTTGTCTTCAGCAGCTACTGTGTTTTGGATTTAGTGTGTTAAAAATGGTGATAGTGCACTGATGCTGTTGGTTGCTGCTGAACGATCAAGGACATTTTGCAGTTTCCCAAGTTTTGCTGATGTGCAGGTGCAAACACTTGGGAGGGCACAGCCAGTGAGGGTTGGCCATTGTCCCCCTTCTTCTGGTTCCTTGTTCAGTTCATGTTCTGTTCATGTTCCCTTCTTGATAACAATTTTTGTGCTTTTTGAGTTTGCTCAGGCCTGTTCATTCATTCGTCTCTGTTCCCTCGTGCTCTCTCTCTGTTCTGGGATGGCTGCGGGGGAACATCCCTGCTGCTGGCTGCTGCTCGGGGCGGCTGTATCGGTCCTTGGGTGGTGAGAAATTGGGCATCGTTCATTTTATATATTCTGTTATCCTTCTATATTATTATTATAATAATGAATATATTTGTATATTTTTCTTTGCTGTCCTGGTAAAGTGCTTTTATCTCAACCAACGAGTTTGCTCTCTCTGATTCTCCTCCTCACCCCAGTGAGGAGGGATGGCGGGGGGGAGTGAGCAGTTGAGTGGTCCGGTTACCATTCAGGGTTAAACAACAACATAGGTGCAGCCAGAAAACATGACATGTAAAGAGATTTATGATCTTAACTTCTGCTAAAGGGATTTAGGTATTTATATGTAATTAAAGAGAACATTTATCTGATGGGAAAAACTGAAGAATTTTTTAATGACACATTTAAAATAATTTGCAAGGACTTGACACAAAAAGATGTGAGTTGTGTAGCACAGCTTTAAACAAACAACAATCTTGCCCTGATTGTGAATGACAACACACTAGGCAATGAAGTGATATATAGACAAACCTTACATCAAAACCAGATTGGCTTCTCGAAATTCAGTTTCACATCCTTGAAACTTTTAATTTTCAGGTTGCTGCCATAAAAACATAAAGTTTTGGTGACAGATTATCCCATAACAATTTGTAAAAGCACAAACATGTGAACAGAGTATTAAGCTAGGTTTTTCTGTAAGTCAGTTGTTTTACTATGGCCTAATATTAATATTTCTTTTCACGGGATCACCTCAGAGAAAGGAACTGATACACTGCTAACCTTCTGCCACTTCTGAAATAACGTTTTAGAAGTAATGAGAAATCTCTTGTGATCCATCTTTCTTCAGCTTCCCTCCTTGCATGCACAGTCAGCCTCACCTCTGTGCCCAGCAAGATCACGGAGCAGATCCTCCTGGAAACTATGCTAAGGCATATGGAATATAAGGAGGCAATTGGTGACAGCCAACAGGGCAAATCATGGCTTACAAATTTGGTGGCCTTCTACAACAGAGTTACAGCAGCATTGGTGGATAGGGAAAAGCAAGTGATGTCATCTACCTGGACTTGTGCAAAGCATTTGACACTGTCCTGCATGACATCCCTGTCTCTAAATTCGAGACTAGGATTTGACAGATGGACCACTTGGTGGATAAGGAATTAGCTGGATGGTTGCGCTCAAAGGGTTGTGGTCAACAGCTTGATGTCCAAGTGGAGACCAGTGATGACTGCCTTTCCTTAGGGGTTGATATTGGAAATGGTGCTGTTAAACATCTTTGTTGGAGACATGGACAGTGGGATGGAGTGCATCCTCAACGAGTTTGCAAACAACACCAAGCTGTGTGGTGTGGTCAGCTAGAGGGAAGGGATGTCATCCAGAGGGACCTGGACAGGCTTGAGAGGTGGGTCCATGTGGACCTTATGAAGTTTAACAAGGCCAAGTGCAAGGTCCTGCGCAAGGTTTGGGCCAATCCCAAGGACAAATACAGGCTGGGCAGAGAATGGATTGAGAACAGCCCTGAGGAGAAGTACTTGGGAGTCTTAGTTGATGAGAAGTACAACATGATCTGGCGATGTGCGCTTGTAGCCGAGAAAGCCAATCATATCCTGGGCTGCATCAAAAGCAGCGTTGCCAGAAGGTCAAGGGAGATGATTCTCCCCCTCTACTCCTCTCTTGTGATACCCCAACTGGATATTGCATTCAGGTCTGGATTCCCCAACATGAGAAGGGCATGGACCTGTTGGAGCAGGTCCAGAGGATGGTCACAAAGATGATCAGAGGGCTGGAGCACCTCTCCTATGAAG